>VDFB02023651.1:0-39021 GCA_007258455.2 Sequoia sempervirens | reverse complement strand
ACCAATAATGTTATCTCCATAATGCTCATATTTAAAACACAAAAATATCATTGTATCTTCATGATGAGCGTGACCTTTAATTAATAATCACTGGCAACCATGATTTTAAAACATGCTATTGTGCTTATGGAGGCAACATTTTCAGCAAGGCAGTGAGTGGTGGTTTGGAACAATGGCAGGTATGAAGGACTTGCTTTATATGCATACTATGCAGCCTAGCTTAAGACAGCGTTCTTAGAAGAGATTAAAGGTGGATTATGGAACTCAAGGGTTACCATGAAAAGGATTAAAGCAAAGACTGAGATCTATTTAAAAGCCACGGTCATGAAGATATTAAAGATGTCACATGCAAAAACCTAGTAGCTGGAGTAATGAATACAGTGCCAAAGAGGATAGTGTGCTGGCGCAGATCTAGGAGATCTCCACATTATCTAATTACAGGAAATACATCATTTATTTATTTTTTAATTAAAATAAATCATTCTAAACCCTATATAGGATACATTGATACTTCAAAATCCTCTGAAGGAATTTGAGATTATGCAAATATATGTCAAGTAAAATTCATAAGGTTTAGAAAATCTTGATCACTCTCTAGAATAGCCCATTAAACATGGGTTGTGCTTGAATGCACTACATAATTGATATTACACAGCCACTCTTTGCATATCAACCAAATCACTCTTCCATCATGCTATAATTACATCCTAACATGTTAAACTTGAGACAACAAAATGCACCCAATGATGATTGACACCTACATTATACAACTTGAATTAACTACATTATATGAGTTTCTCAATTTCTATCACAACATAGCTACATTAAACTTGGGTCACACATGAATGCATCCTATATTTGTTATAGAACTATGCCACATGACCAATACAGTTATGGATCACATAATTACAGTCACAAGAATCTGTTCCTCAGTTGTGATCTTATGGTGATTCCACACAACAAAATCTGGACATGACATTCTCAAAACCCTTAACCTCTAAAAATGAAATCTGATGAGATGTTGCTTTAAAATATGATTTTCAAACCTGGAACTATAAATATGACTTCACAACTGAATTCTGCAAAAAGACAATGACTACCCTCAACCTGGCGATATCTTCTTGAATTTTTTCTGATTTTTCCCAAGAAAATTGTCCTTAGTTCTCCACAAACTGTCTCAAGTAGAGCAAAACACTGTCGCAATAAATCAGGCATGAACTCACTTTTCTTTATGTCGGCCACAATGTTATTTTTTTTATTTTTCATGTTCGTTGAAAATTCGATGAAAATGATAACCGACATTTCGACGAACCCCAGGATAGTTGAAATTTTGACGAACGTTGGGGATAAACTTTCAAAAAATTGGAAATTACACATCAAATTTTACAAGCACCCGACAAACATCATATTTTACATATTTCATCGATCTATTTCGTCGTATTTTGCAGTCAAATGTATTAGTGTCAAGGAAGAATGTAGATAGGACTTTAAATTTTTCAATTACAGTCCAATTAAGATAATCATGAAATAAATAATAGAAAAAGAAAAATGTACACAGTTGGACACCAAATTTACGTGGAAAAACCCTTATAGGAGAAAAACCCACCACACCAAGAAAAATCTCTTTGTATTATAGTAAAGAAAATTACATACAGAGTACAGAATTCGCTTTCTGATGTCAATTTACAACAGCAACATTTCCTTGATCAACCTTGTACCGAACATCCCAGTTACAATGCTCTCTGAATTTATTTCATACACACTGATCAAATCATGTTCAACCAAGAAACACTTTGTTATCTCACCGAACTGTTCATCATCATTCGTCATTTCCCAACATAGTCATTTTTGCTCATAGTCTGTTGGCATAAAATCTAACACCTCTGGAGTGCAGGTTTGTATGGACAGCTATGTACACTATGCAATGAGTGTTCTTCAAATTAGGAGGGGAATTTCCCTCGTTGTGCTGGAATGCATGAAAAAGAAAAGTAATCTAAGTCCTATCTTTTTGTTCTCAGCTGGAAGAGGCACAAGGTTAAGAAAACCAAGAATGTTGCAGCTAAGGATTTTCTGGTTTCGTAGATCATTAACTACAACTAAGCTATCTACTTTAAATCTATCCAATTTCCTCAAGAAAACAGAGCATGAGGAAATGGAGCAGGGTTTTGACTATCAGACGATAAATGAGTTTAGATTCTCTACTTGAAGGCAAGGTGGCGCATCTATCAGCTCAATCTAGACAAGTTTATTGGGCACAAAATAGATTTAAGAATTTACCATGACAATCTTATGAAACCCTATGTGGCATAACACTTGATCAAAATAGTAAAGACTTACAAAACAGATTTATCATCACAATCTCATGAAACCTTGTGTGGCATAACACTTGATCATAATGATAAAAGGTTCACAAAACATATTTATCATCGCAATCTCTTGAAACCCTATGTGGCATAACAATTGATCACAATGGTAAAGATACACAAAATAGATTTATCATCATAACCTCTTGAAACCCTATGTGGCATAACAATTGATCATAATGGTAAAGTTGTACAAAATAGAAAGAATTCACCATTAAAATTGTATGAAACCCTATGTGGCATAACAATTAATCGTAATAGCGAAGACACATGAACAAATACCAAAAGAGCAATATTGAGGGCAAGGTAGGCGCAGCATATATTTCTCTCTCCAGCAAAAGTTATTTACAAATGAGCAAAAGCTCTTATTTATATACATCAAGGTGTAGGGAACCCTAAAATCACCTTGAGTCATCTACAGACTTGCAATGCATGCAAGATTTGATGCCAAACCCTAATGAAGTAAACTATACAGTCAACAGGAAAACTCCCATCAGTTAACCGAAACATCTAATCTAAAAATGGACAATTGTGCGAGCATGCACGTCCTTATTGAAAGCATGCTAATTGGAACACTACCATCAGTCAACGTAAACCCTAAATACAACTCCAAGTAAACATAGGTAATCCCAGAATAGACATGCATGAGACAAGACAGCGAGTTAACTTGAGAAAGTAACGCCAAGTTTAACTCCTGTGTGTAATGTCTATCCTGAGAGGTGGGAACTAAAGTCTACTGGCCGTGATCTCGAGCAACCAATCCCTCAACGAGGCTGTCAACTGCATCAGCATCTGAATGTCAGCAACTTGAGCAATCTTGACAATCTTCGCACACTCAAACTAGCGTTTCACTGACTTATAGCTTTGGCGGCTTCGTAACTAAAGTGATGGCCATTATTTCTTTTGCGGCTTGATACAACTCGGTCTCAGCTTTTCTAACGAAATCATGAATTAAGACTGATTTGGTCTTGAATTCAAGTGTACTGTACTCTGAAAAACTCGCCTGTTGACTGTGAACACGGCTATATTCTGACAACTTTTCTGGAAAACTAAAAATAGCCTTTCGAAGAGTTATTTTCGGCGAAAATCTGAGATATGGGTTTTGTCCATAAGAAGATTCTAAGACAACCCAGAATGTCAGATTTGCGAAAATTTGACTTCTACTCGACCATGCAAGGAATTTTCAGTTGAGAAAATTAGAGCCTCAAAAACTAATGCTCTGGAGTAAATTTTCCTGAAAAATTCAGGCACATGGGTTTTCTCGAGGAAGCTATTCTGAATCAACCCAGATGATTTGTTTTGCCAAAAGTCACCAATTCTTCAAACATGTGAAAGAATTTAAGATGAGAAATAGAAGAATTTAAGACAGAAGAAAGAAGTGTTTAGTGCTCTGCTTCTGCTAAAATTGCCATCTTGTCTGAGGTCTGCTGATAATTCTGACTTGTACCTGCAAAGAAAATGTTTTGATGTCTTCGCCAATGATTGTTGATGAAGAATTTGCCTTTGGTTTGCTAAAATTCGCCTTTGCTTGAGAAATACGAATTTCTCTTGAAAATACGCCTTGTGAATGAAGAAAAATGAATTTTGCTTGAAAAATATGAATTTCTCTTAAGAACAATGAATTTCTCTTTAGCTTTGTGAATAGAAAATGAAGATGGCGCCATGCTTAAAGAAGATGAAATTCGCATCAATCTGACAACTGTAAGATTTAAAACCTCAACTAAAAATAGAAGCCTTCTGATTGGACCCCTTTTAGTTACACTGATACTAACTGGAAGTTTGAACTTAAATAAATAATAAAATATTTATTATCATGCAATTAGCAAAGGCGCCAAAAATAGAAAATCGCCATTTATAAATAAGTATATTTTGAACTTCAGTTGACAACCCGAGTGAAGCTTTGAGATTCATCGTTATGCTTCAACGATTCCGAAAAGTCATCTCTTGAGCACATAGACGTCCATTTGCTCAAGATACTTCATTTTTTACTAAATCCCTATTTTATAGCTGACAGCACTGTCACGACTGGCCAACTTCAACACTGATTTCCGGATGACCGAGTGATGCTGAGACTGATCTGAAGAATTCATCGAAAAGCCTACTAAACAAGGAAGAAATGTCTGCTGGGAGACACTACTGCAAAATCCATCGTTTAACCCTTTGAAAAATTAGGCGCCCCTGATTAAATTGCTTTTATGGATTCCAGACTTAGCCATTTCTCAAACTGCCATCTGACGCTTCAAACGGCTACCAACGGTGAACCCTACCGATAGGAAACGAAGCTCACTATGTGACTGGGGATATTCTGCATCCAACGACTATATGCACGACACCTGAAAGCTGTGTTAAGGGCCTCAAAAGTAAAAGCGCCCCTGGCTCTTGGTTGCACTGGTGTCATTTTGACGAAAGTCAAACTTTCACCAAAATACCCTACTTTGACCTCTGATATCTAGAGCTGGGATGATCCGATTTAGGCACTATCTGTTTTAACGGACAGCCAGAAGGGCCCACAAGAGAAGTCTCTAGAGGTGACGAAGCAAGAAAACTGTTCCTAAGACCTCAAAAACTCCAGTGCGTATTTTAATTAAAATTACCGCTCTAGACTTGGCAATTTTCCGGATGTCCTCACTCTTCAGCATCTCGCCAAAGACCTCGCACATACAAGCATTTTCCAAATCCCGAAGGCTGACAGCTAGGCTCATTGAGTAGATAAAATGATTACGCTCAAGTCTCGTGAAGACTTCAAACACGAACGAGCTCATCTGACAAGCCTAAAGGCTAGGCGCCTCTGGACTGTGGAAATACACTGAAAATCTTTTGTTGGTCTGCCCGTGAAATTACGTGCTTGGTAGAATCTCTGTCACAACCACCCGGAATGTCAGATCGACAAGCAGAAAGGTGCGTTGCGGAGCTAGGCTAGAGTATTACTGATGTTAGGAAGACTCTGTCTACAAATTTTTCCATCTGAAGGGTCCTTTAAACCAGCGCCCCTGGCCTGTACTTGCATTGGGAACAAACGGAGAAGCTTAGAAACGTGAAAACTCCATTTTAAGTTGATCTTCAGATGACTGCCGCCAGAGTTCTGAAACTCGAATGACTACGTTTGATATCTCGTCAGATAAGTAGACTAATGGTGAACAAATTGACTGTATTAGCTATCAAAAATACCAAGATTTACCCCCTCCTTAAGATGGGCGCCCTCAAGCTAGAGTTGTGCTTTTGCCTGAAAAAGACAAAATTCTCACATCTAGAACTTTAGGGATTTTAACTTATATCGTTGTTTGCCGGAGCTGTGGGTCTCAAAATACTTCACTGGATAGCCAAACTGATTCTGAAGAGATTGACTGTATTCTTGAACACTTTCAGCAAGATCTTGACCTTCAAAAAGTTGGGCGCCCCTCGGCTATACTTGCACTTTTCTGCTTTTCTCTAAGAAATCTTCATAATTTGATTATTGAAAACTTTGTTTCGATCACTGAAATGACCGTAGGCAACATGAATTATTGTCGTGAGATGCTTCTCCATCATGAAAAGCTCCATTCTGAGTCTCTACTTCTAGTTCTATCAATAAAACTGACTTTGACTGACAAAATATTGACAAAAACTCCATGCTTGATATTGCCTGAAACTGTATTCTACAACATTTAACAAGATTTAGACTATTTTATGCAAAATGCCTTGATGAAGCAAAAAATTTGGTTTGGGTACAACACAGTATGTTCATCTCCCTCACAAGAACCTCTCCTAATGCCAAAACCTTGGGGAAGAATGCATATAGGACTTTAAATTTTTCAATTACAGTCCAATTAAGATACTCATGAAAGAAATAACATAAACAAAAAAAATGAACATACACAATTGGACACTAGATTTACATGGGAAAACCCTTATGGGAGAAAAACCCAGCACACCAAGAAAAGTCTATTTGTATTACAGTAAAGAAAATTACATACAGAGTACAAACTTCACTTTCTAATGTCAATTTACAGCAACAACATTTCCTTGATCAACCTTGTACCAAACATCCCAGTTACAATGCTCTCTAAATTTAATTCATACACACTGATCAAATCCTATTCAACCAAGCAACACTTTGTTATCTCACCGAACTGTTCATCATCATCTCCCATTTCCCAACATAGTCGTTTTTGCTCACAGTTTGTTCATCTCCCTCACAGGAATAGTCACAATAGTCCAACTACTAATGGTTTACATTCTGCTTCTCTGATTGGTCAAAAATAGACCACATAGGATAGTCATTCAGTCAAGGTGGTCAAACTGTATTTCGGTGAGACACTAGGTCATGTCTCCCCGATGACACAATGCTCGACTGTCGTTATTGGCCAAAGTCACCACCATCAACAAGAGTCATATCGAGTCCAAACCTATCACCTAGACTCACTCTATCACTACGACATCACATCTATATCCACTATAGAACCTTCATCTAGACCATCACTATTGGTTAGAGGTCATACCGAACACAAATCCATCTTGTGTAGATCTATCGGCAAGAGTCTTACAAAACTTTATGTCACACTGATGTTCATCATGCAAAGCTGTCGGCAAGACAAGTGCTATCGACAAGATCTCATACCAAAAACATACCCATCGGTGAGACAAACAATATCATTAAGACTTCACACTGATGTTCAACTCATGTAGCTCTATTGGCGAGACATCATACCAAGCATAGATCAATCAAAGAGATAAACACTATCGCCAAGAGGTCACATCGAATGCACCAGCCTATCGGAAAGACCACATCCATTGGCAAGAGTTCTTATCGAATGCAAACCTATCAACCAAGAGTCTCCTCGATGTCATATGTCGCCTATATGTGAAACCTCGGTGAGACATACTCTGTCAGAATGAGTCATTCTGAAAGTTCATTCCTCTCCCCAATGTCCAATAGGAACCATCTTGTCAACAAGAGATTTTCCTGGGCATAAAGAGTTAGAACTTTCACAGTGATCAAAATTTCTTGCCGATGACTCCCTTCGGAAAGACAAAAACAAAGTCTCGGTGATCTAAGCACTTCAGACATTTAGAACAGAGCTACTAGTCGATAAGACATTCAGAGAGTCACACTGACTTTTCCCTTATAGGAGTTTCATGTCAGTAAACTTGAGGCACATTTTTCCAAAAATAATGCAATTCATCACATTGTGTCAAAGAGATTCAGTCAAAGTATGCCCCAGTGAAAGCAAGGTGCACGCATGCCCCCTCGGGAGAATTTTGTAAATTTTCAAAAAAATCAAAAAAATCAAAAAAATTGGAAAATTGTTCTGATAGGTCAATTTGGAAGTTAGGAGTTCAATGGTGCTAACAGAAATGATTTTCAAGGTCATTACATGGTTCAAATTTAGGTTCAAAGTGATCAAATAGTGTGTCTAGTACACTTGTCAAGTGCAAACCCTAATTTTTTGGCTATAAATAGGACCTTGATTAAGAAAATTAGTCATTTGTGCATTCTAAATTTAGAAAACTTAAGAGATCTAGGAGAGAGAAGTTGAGGAGATATTGTTAGTTCCACACTCCTCACACCAAGGCTATTGCATCCAAACTTTTCACTGACCTAAGGGAGTGTGCACCTCGGTATGTACTCAAAACCCACTTTGTCAATTTTTTTTATTTTCGTGCATTTTTAGGTAGGAAAAATTTAGCAGGAAATTGCATTGCACAAATTCAACGAAATTGCATGCATGAACAATGTAGGTGATGCAGTTCACCACAATCACCTCGTCATGACGCGATTGCATAGGTCCTTAGGGGGTCAATTGCAGTGCAACACATCTGATTTTTGAGTCGCATAGGTGGCCAAAAATGATGTAATCAATATTTAGCAATGCAAGTGTGAGGGGAAATGATGCAACTAATAAGGGGTTGAGCGCAATTGACCCCAACGATGCATTAGCTGAGATGTGTGACGCAATCATAGTTTCATGACACATGTGGAATAACAATGACACGAATGAATTCTACAATGCAATTGACAAGCAAAATGACACAATCAACTGATGAAATTTTTTTATGATTGACCCCAGTGACGCATTAACTGAGATGTGCAACACATCTAAAGGGGTGCTCCACATTTGATTTCTGATTTGTATAGGTGGAAAAAACTTATGCAATCAATATTTAGCGATGCAAGCATGAGGGGAAATGATGCAACTAATAAGGGGTTGACCGCAATTGACCTCAGCGACGCATTAGTTGATACATGTGATGCAATCGTAGTTTCACAAAAAAATTGGAATAATAGTGACGTAAATGAATTCTACGACACAATTGACAAGCAAAATGACACAATTGATTGATGAAAAAATTTCCCCAATGTAGGATGGAATGACTTGTTCAATTTAGGTCCAGTAGGTCAAATAAAGACTTTAAATTGACATGATGGCTTTTGCGGCTACTTCAGATTGTACTTCCCCCTATCTATATGTGAGAGTCATGACTAGCAACATTTCAGCTTTGAGATTAATAGTCATATGATGAGAGGTTGGCGCTCCTAAACCTCAAATTATTCTATGTGACATAAATGCCCATTATCAGGGAAAATAGAGGTATGTTGATAGCACTAGCAGAGTGGTGGCACTCTGAGACTTGCGCTTTCCATCTACTGACCGGGGAAGCCACAATGACCTTGGAGGAAATTTGCAAATATTGCAGTTTCCTATTCACGAAGAGTGGGTGAGATATGATCATACCTAAAGACTGCAAGCGATCTATGACTTCTATGATTGATGAGTCCAATTATGTTTCTAAACATCAACACAAAATAATGTTGTTCCAACAAATTCTAACTTGCAAGGACTTAAAGATACTCAATAGCAACTAATAAATGACCAACAACAAATGGTGAAGTTACTACAAACTGTGAGTAACAACTTAGTAAGCTTTTAAAACCAACAAGGTCAAAATTTCAAACCTAATTAGTCATCATTTCAAGCAAACAGACCTACTTATCAAGCTGATTACCAGGGACAGAGGAGGAATTTCAACTTTAGGCCTAATCAGCCATTTAATCCAACTATTGCTAGCTCCTCAAAAGAGTTGATGCCAATACAGAATAATTTAGCACAGGATTATGTGAGGTGTTATCCCTGCAATTAGCCTCATAATCAGGCTACTTGTATGAATGGAGTGATTAATCAAGCTCTTATGGTGCAAAGTAGTTATCCTGCTTCTAAAAATACAACTAAGGAGAACAATAATCAACAAGATGATCAAACACAGTAGAATGACCTTGACGTTGCCATGATGAACTGGCAAGAAGTGAATTTTGCAAAGTTAATCAAGTGCAAGGTCAAAAATAGTCAGCCACTTCTATTGTAGCCAATACAAGGGCCAAGAAAAGAGCATTTGACCTAAGACGACAAGTTGTTCTTGATAAACAATAGGCAGAAAAAGACAAACAGCCTGTTGTTCAACAAAAAACTCAAGATTTTATAGCTCAACAGGGGCAATTTCAACCTTCAACAACCTAGAATGTTTAGATTTTACCAAGATAATAGGTTAAAACAAGTAAAGAGCAGCCTAAAGTTTAGTTACAACCTCAAGCAACACAAACATACATTGTTGTTCAAAAGGTATAGCCAAAGGTTAGTGGTTCCTCTTTCAATATTGTTGAACAAATGAAAAAGGCAACTATTAGCATTACCATGTTGGATGCATTATGCCTGCCTGGGAAAAAATAAAGTTTGCAAGAGTCTCTAGCTAAGATATCGATTTATGCTGAAACAAGTAAAGAACAGCCAAGAGTTCTTGCGAATAGTTTAGATCAAAAGGAGCGGGCAACTAAAGAGGTAGAACCACCACCTTTTTATGTTAGCTTGATAATTGGTGATAACAAAGTGCATAATTGCATGATCGATAGTGGAGCAAGCAGCACAATTATGCCTAAACATCTGGTAAATAAGTTAGGACTTGAGTATGAACCATTGTCAAAAGGGGTAGTTCAATTGGATGGTGCAGCTGTAAAGTCTGTAGGAGTTATTAAAAAATTTCCTCTTACATTGCATGCCTATCCCAACTTTCAAATTTCACAGGACATATATATCATTGATCTCCCACCCTATTTTTCCATTTGCCTATCTAGAGATTTCACCACAAAATTAGGTGGTTATCTATCATCAGACTGGTTACACATGTTTTTCAGAACTAGATATGGTACTAGAGTCACGATTAAGTCAGAATCACAGCCTAAAGACCATGTTGATCTTTATCTTCCAAATCCCATAAATGCAAACCTAGCTTTCCATGATCAGGAGGATCAATCCATGACCCTTGACCCCACTGTACCTATAGAAGGCATACCTGACATAAATCTAGATGAGTGGGCAGCCGAGAATCACGAAGTTGATCCATTCAATCTCATAGATGAAGTAGGTTTGGTCATTTATATGATTCAGGAGCCCAATGTAACTATTCCAAATTTGGTCAAGGAGGATAAACAACAAGTACGATAGATTGATTAGCTTTGGAAGTTGTATTTTTTATGGATCCAGAAGTAAAATTGGTGTTGGTGGAGGAGTTGTTTTGATTTCTCTTGAAGGAGACAGGTATTATTCAGCTTTTAGATTTTCTTTCAACTATTCTAATAATGTTGTTGAGTATGAAGCACTAATACATGGCTTAGAATGGGCTAGAAAAAGAAAAATTAAGTGTTTACAGGTGTATGGTGATTCAAAATTGATAACAAATCAAGTTAGAAATATGAATTTAACAAAGAATGATTTTCTGAAATTGTATAAGCATTGTGTTTGGGACTTAATTGAGGAGTTTGATGCATTTAATCTACAATCAGTACCAAGAATTCAAAATAAGCAAGCTGATAAACTTGTTGCTCTAGGGTCACAGTTTGACATTCTAACTGAAATTCACAATGTGGAGGTACAACAATATGTGAAGGTAGTTGTTAGACCTTCAGTACCTGATAGTAATGTAAGTTAGCAGATTTTTGATAATGATGAATAGATAATTCATTTTCTGATGGAAGAAGCAGAGTTTTATGCTAGAAATCAGCAAAAATTTGATCAGCAATATGGTGATCAGATCATGCAACTAAAGTTTAACAAGCTGCCAAATGGTTTGGTGACCCTTGAATCCATCTTCAACACTGATGATTAGGTTAGAAGAGATAAATCAAGCATCGCATTGAAGCAGGAGCATTACGAATTAATAGAAATATTCAAGGACAAGCTGCTTAAGCTTGGAAAAGTCTATACAAAGGAAGAACAACAAGCCTTTATCTTGCTTTGCCAATAATTCAGTGACATATTCGATTGGTAGTATAGAGATCTGAAGGGTTTTAACCATGAGTTGGCTCAACATACAATTGAGATAGAGCCTAACACAAAACCAGTAAGACAAAAGCAAAGGCCCTTGAATCCGAAGTTAGAACATCTGATGAAAACATAATTAAACAAGTTGATCGAAGGTAGTATAATATTTCCAATCAAGCACACTTCTTGGGTATCAAACTTGGTGCCTGTTAGAAAGAAGAGAGGAGAGATAAGGTTGTGCATTGAATTTCATGATCTAAACAGAGCTTCACTCAAAAATCACTACTCGCTTCCTTCAATGGAACAAATATTGCAGGTTGTTTCAGGATCAAAAAGGTTCTCATTGTTGGATGGATATTCAAGTTATAACCAGATCTTGGTTAAGGAGGAAGACCAGTAGAAGATAGTTTTTACCACCAAGTGGGGTACTATGGCTTATAGAAAGATGCCATTTGGATTGTCAAACGCAGGAGCCACCTTTCAGAGAGCAATGTATATGGCTCTCCAAGGTTTGATAAACAAGTTTGTTCTTGTTTACCTAGATGATACCACTGTTTTCTCATGAAATGTTGATGATCACTTTGTGCACATTAGATAGATTTTTGAAAGATGCAGAGAATATGGAATTTCTTTAAATCCAAAAAAAACTATCTTTGTTGTTCACGAAGGTAAACTTCTGGGCTATATTGTTTCTAAAGATGGCATTTCTATAGATCTAGAGAGGATTGCAGCCATATTGGCTTTACAGTTGCTCACTCACAAAAAGGGTTTGCAGCGCTTTCTAGGTAGAATAAACTTTGTGAGTTGATTTATTCCCAATGTTGCAGTATTGTTGTAACCTCTCACAACCATGTTGAAGAAGAATATGTAGTTCAGCTGGACAAAAAAAGGAAAGAACAGTTTTGAGCAGATTAAAGAGGCACTTGTAGCAGCCCCTACTCTTATTAATCCACATTTTGATAAGGATTTTATACTATACACATTCGAAGGAATGGATACCATCTTTGCAATGCTCTGTCAACAAAATAGTGAAGGTATGGAGCAACCTATAGCTTTCTTTGGTCAAGTTTTACATGATTATGAAACTAGGTATTCATTTGTTGAAAAGAATGTGCTTTTTGTAGTAAGAAGTCTGAAAAAGTTCAGACATATGTTGTCTAATAATAAGATACATCTGCCGGTAGCTCACCCAACAATCAAGGAGTTTCTACTGAATAAGGACATTAATAACAAGAGAGCAGGTTGGATAACCAAAGTCATCGAGTATGACATCAACATAAAGGTTACCAAGCTTGTTAGAGGCAAAGGCCTATGCGAACAACTTGCAGAAAATGAAGAGAACAATAATAAAAAGGTTGCTATAATTCTGAATAATGAGGAAGAACCTTTTGTTTCAACTAATTAAGCTGATTGGATTAATCAAATGATTCATTACTTACATACCAGAGATTGTCCAAAAGGTTTAGACAAGTCTAAACGAAGATATTACAGATTGCAAGCAATTCCATATGCAAAAATTGATGGTGTTCTTTATAAGAAGGATTTCAATGGAGTATTCCTCATATGTGTTTACTCAAATCAAACCAAAAGATTTTTTGAGGAATTCCATAATGGACCTGTTGGAGGTCACTTTGCACCACATACTATAGCTCTAAAAATAATGAGAGCTAGATATTATTGGCAAGATCTTTTCAAAGATGCTCATGCTTATGTCAGAAGATGCAATAAATGTTCACTTTTTGCAAGAAAACAAAAGTTAGCAGCCCTGCCCCTAAATCCAATTCAAGTTGAGCAGCCAATTGGAAAGTGGGGACTCAATTTTATCAGTCCAATCAATCCACCCTCAAGTGCTAGGCACAAATGTATTTTAACTGCCATAGACTACTTTACAAAGTGGATTGAAGCAATCGCATTAAGAGATGCAAATGAAACATTAGTTTTAAATTTCTATCAGGACATAGTTTCCAGGTTTGGTACACCTGATTCAATTATTTCTGATAATGCTTTGGCCTTTGTTGGTTTAAGAGTTTTAGATTGGTCAATAAAACATAATATTTATCTAAATACATCATCCAATTATTATCCCCAGGGTAATGGATAGGTTGAGTCAACAAATAAGAATCTTCTTAAGATCATACAGAAGACTATTGAAGATAATTAGAGGTCATGGCATGACAAGCTCAAGTTAGCCCTGTGGGCTGATAGAGCTACACCAAAATAATCAATAGGATTTTTACCATATGTTTTGGTTTATGGAAAAGAAGCCAAATTTCCTATCTCAATTGAATTTCCAACTTTGATTTATATTAAGGAGCTTGAGTTACTTGAGGAGCAGTTGATGCAAGTCAGGCTTGCTCAATTAACAAAGTTGGAAGAAACTAGAAAGGAAGCTTACATAAAGCTTCAAATTCATCATTCTCAAATGAAGAAAACATTTGATAAGAAAGCAACAACAAGGATCTTCAATGAAGGTGATTTAGTATTCAATTGGGATGAGCTCAAAAGCATACCTGGTAAACATCAAAGTTTGACACCATGTGGGATGGCCCATACATTACTACAACAAAGAAGGAACATAATGCATTTCAGCTTTCAAAGCTGGATGGTGAAGTACTGCCAATCTTTGTCAACGACATTCACTTGAAACAATGTTACTAAGCATCAAGTTTTTAGTTCTACATAGTAGAATAGGTTTCAGTTTTAGTTATGTTTTCAATAACTTCCTACTGGCACATTTTATTTCAATTTTTTTGTATTGTCAATAAAGTGCAGTTGTTGCACCTAGTTTTCCAAACTCTGTCTTCAACAGAGTTGCAGTAGTTTCTTTCAGTTTGTGTGGTTTGAAGCTAAGTTACAGTTTTCTGAGTCAAAATAGAGAAAAAATGGACTCCATGCCCAATGGATAAGCTATATACTGGTCTATTGTGTTTAGCAAGCAAACACTCTGCAGAGGTCGCTAATTTGTTACCTATTTTTCACAACAAGCTCAAACAGGTAGAGCTGAATTGAATTCATTATTGATAGGTACAGAAATTTCCAAGTTTTTCTCCTAAGTATTCATTTTCCATCATAAAGATTAGATTATATTTTGATTACAGTTTTATTATGCAAGTATTTGAAACAGAAAATTGGACATTTGCATAATAATGCTTTTTATTCATTTTGAAAAAACTGAAATCTCGCACAAGCTGCAGGAGTAACTGGATTTGATTTCTTAATAAAATTATGAATACAAGATGGCATGGAATACTACACTTCTGAAGATAACATAAACATAAAGGAGGGAAGCAATTCATCATTTCCTGTGATGATGAACCGCTTTTTCTCGATGTCTTCAGTTGTTGCGTATCCAAGCTGCAACAATCTTGATTCCACGCTCCATGAACCTGTTGTTACTCCATTTTCACCCACGGGCTCAATCAGGCAAGGTAACCTATGTTTTCAAGTGTTCATGAAGGCCAAATGGAGGAACATTTGCATCAAGGTTACATATTTTCTAACTTGTTTGCTTCTTGTGCAGCTGCAAGGGAAAATTATGTTTTAAATTCAGCACGTGGATTAAATGTGACTCCTATAAGGGTTGAGCCCAGCGTGTAGGTGTTCGGTTTTCATTGGGAAAATCTTCATCTGATGCATTTGAGAACTAATGGAGGCATTTTTTTGTAGGGTTAAATCATACATTTGATGCTATTTCACAAGGAATTTTGTTGGAAAGTATGCCTCAGTCAGATCTAGCATAAAACTCCTCAAAGAAGAAAGTCGTTGAGACCGACTGAATGTCTTGTCAAGAAGTTAATGTGTTATATTCATTTGAAATCCTCAGGTTTCCAAGACATTTTGGTCGCCATGAAGTTTTCTATCTCTCTCTGACTAAAAACCTCTTGTCGATGGTTGTTCACAAGGTTGGCATTGGGGAGAATGGTTTTCCTTCAATGTGATCTCTTGCCGACAAATGGACCTCTCGCCGAAAGGATTTGTCATCAGGAGAAGTCTGGCTGACTAGAGGAAGTCTCACCGAAATGGTTTGAGCTTAGGGAGAATGTTTTTAGTTCAGGTGATGTCTTACCGACCAAGTGAAGCCTCTCCGAAAGAAGTTTCACTCGGGAAAAATCTGTGGCTTCAGCATGATGTCTTGCCGATGACCAGTGGTCTCGCCGACAGAGGGTGCTCTCGCTATAATGTCCTGTCATTCGCTATGATGTCTTGCCGACTCATGGTGCTCTCGCCAAAGGTTTGTGGCTTTGGTATAATATCTTGCCGATGGGGTGAAGTCTCAACGAATGGTTTTTAACTCTTCGGTGTGACATGGAGGATCACTGAGACTCTTGTCGATGAATGTTAGTCTTGCCGATAGGTGTTGTGACATCAGTAGGACTTGAGAAATTGCTATGATGTCTTGCCTTGCCGATAGCAATGGTCTTGCCGATGGTTTTAGGATATCGATATAACTCTTGCAGCTCGATGTGAAGTCTTGTCTACAGCTCTAAGCTATGTCGATTGCTGCTATGGAGTATAATCGCATCTGGGAGACATGGCTAGTGTCTCACCGACATGCGATTCTATTTGAACGACCTTTGACCACCTGAAAATCTTACGTGGTGTCTGTTCAACCAATCAGAGGAAGTTGAGGGTGAACTAGTGGTAGTTTGACTGTGGCGACCATCTTGTGAAGAAGATCAATGAAATTTGAGCAGTATGGATCTGCTCTATGAATGAGATGATGAATCGGTTCGGTGGACAGTGGTGTTTGTCTGTAAAGATCTAAGCAGGATAAATCTGATGCTGCTTCTCGAAGAGGGTCAACTTGCAGAAGGGTCTAGAACAAAAGGAGAGCAAAAAAGAGGAGACTGCAAGGATAGCTAGGATGTCAGCTGGAAAAGGTGGATCGACATTAATGACCACACCTCAGAACATTCAAAGCATCTCTTCAAAGAAGTCTCGAGGTCGGACACAGGGGCTAGAAGTTAATGTGATGGTTTCAAAAGATCTGAAGGCCACTCCTAAGGGTGATCTTTTCACTGACATGGACAGAGGGATGTACATTGAATGCAACATTAACTTTATTCCAAAAGATCTGAGGGCTGACGTGTTCAGGAATTGACTCATTTTTTGTAAACCCTAGGGTAGGAGGCTGACACTTTTTAGTTTTTGTTGTATATATCGCATTTTTTACTTTTTGAAAAGGGAGTTCTTGGTTAAGAGATTTCTGAAAGAGCATTTCAAACTTTGTAACTCATTTTCTGAATACTATAGATTTGTAATACAAAAACTCCTTTTTTCTCGATAGAAAGTCATTTCCTTCACCGATTTCCTTTGTTTTTTAGTATTCGTTGTGAGTTGGATGATAAAATTCTGTGTAATCCTTTATTTTATCATATTCTTTCAGTACTGGATGCAAAGAATATTATGTCATAGTGCAGGTTTATGTTAGTGATCTCTTTCTATTGCATTTATATCTATGAAAACATCATCGTTTTCCTTGTGTTAAGCATTAGAACAGTCAGAACCTTACATAGACTCGCTTTTGCAAACATAAATCTCTGTGTTGTGAGATTGTTTAGCTTTATTGAGATTTATGTGATTTTCAACAGTATTGTCATATTTTGATCTTTGGTGTATCACCTGTTAGTGATAGGTTTTAAATTTCAAGCATATCCTTCTTACTCTTTTCCTTTGTCATTTTTTAGTATTTTTAAGTTATCTTAAGGGGAACCAACCCATAATTTGGAGGTCCACTTCATTCCCAGGTCACCCACAACCTCAAAGTGTTCCCATGTGTCAATAAGTTGCTACAGTTAATAGCTTAGCAAGGGTGCAAACTTTATTTGACAACAATTTTTGGCACGCCCGATGGGACTGAAAACTAATTTTTAGTCTCTCTTGTCCTTATGTTACTGTTTTTTTGTGTGTACAGCGGTAGTTTCAGCCTCTTGGAGGCAAGTTCAATAACATACCTGGTGACTCCGAGTGTGGAAATTTTTTGGTTTCAGTAACTCAAGTGCTCAAATGTTTTAATTTTTTTGGAAGGAAATCTAATTTGAATGGAAAAGAGATGTCAAGTTTTCATGGAAATATGGCCATTCAGCCTCCATTCCATTAAAAACCTTGCATATATGTCCTCTTATCGACCATATTATATAGAACAATTTGTTGTCATTATTCCAAATGACCCTGTAGCAATAGAGTTCTAGCATTTTTATCATTCCTCCCACCCTCCCACTCCTGCTCAATCTCAATGTCACCCAACATACGCTCAGATTCAACCACAGGAACTCATTTCTACAATAAATCAACATGGTAGTTTCAATAACCAGCCCCAAAATGCCAATAAGGGAGTTAGTGATATTGATAAGATATTTCTTGATTTCCAAAGGTAGATAGATGATATTAAGAGAGAGCAAGAGTTTGTTGTGCAGGAGGAAGAGCTTTCTTTTCAAGCTTATATTTAGCATCAACGGGATATGGAGGTTGCTGCTAGACAAATTGCAGCTAAAGAAGAGCAAATGAAAAAATTACTTGCACAAAAACAAAAGCAGGAGTTTCAATCAGCCTTCCATGTTCCTGAACAACCTGTTCAGGAGGAGATTCCCATGTCCAAATTTTCAAGTTTTAAGAAAAACTTATTTTCTGAGTTTTCAAGTCATCCTTCTAGTTTTGAGATTCCAAGTTGGAAGGGAACATGCATTCAGCCCTGTGAGACTCCATTATCAGACATTCAAATGGAACTAAGCTCTAATGTTCAAAAGGCAGAGGAGGAGCAACTTATTGATCAAGATAACTTAATCCTTTGGGAAGAGCTTAAGAATGTGAATATTTTGCATTTAGCCATTAAGTGTCATCAATTGCAGCAGCAAATAATTGGACAGGAGGAAATCTCTCAAGTTCAAGTTGGATGACAAGAGGATGAAATGGAAGTAGTTGTTGAGAAAGGTCAATTTACAGCTTGGAATAAGGGACTATCTCTATTCTCTCAGCTTGATGGAGAGGAGGTAATTGTCGAGTTTTGCTCAATACTAGAAAATGAGGAATCTAAACTTTTGCAAGAAGGTGAGGAGAATCAGGTTGAGCAGCTTGTTGTAATGAACATAGCTGAGAATCAAAAGGTAGAGTTAATCTTCCCATTTGATGATCTACCTTAATTCATTGACAAGAATGAAGAATTGGACCAACATGAGGTTGATGGAGGTAATGTTGATTTATTGTTGCATAAAGGTGAAGGTGAGTTTGAAGTCTTTACTCACGAACAAGGAGGTTTAAGTAGCACTGTTTAGGGAGAGCCACATTTTGATGTGCATGAAAATACCCATCAAGTTGAACAAGTCCCTGAACTGGACTTACTATTTTGCAAAGAGGGTGATTTTGATGCTTTATCAAAGCTAGATGAGAACTGCATTAGGCCTAAAATTAGTCTTTATGTTCAGAAAAGTAAAGAAGACATTGAAGAGGATATGTTTTGGAAAAATTTAGAAGCTTTTTGTACTAATTTGGGTGTTGAACTATTACCTCTTGATGAAGTTAATCATGAACAACTCGATATTACTGAAAAAGCTTTTTTTTTCTCACTAAGTCAGTCACAGGGGTTAGACTTTTCCAGCCAAGGCTATAAAACAATAGTGAATGGGCAAGAGACTAGCAAGGAGAGCTCAATTTTTGTCTTTACAAGGGGTTGTTTGATCAGAGATTTAGCCCAGATGGAGTTTAATAAAGTGCCAATGGTTAATCAAGCACTCACACACGGAGCCATAGCTGAAAGTGGCATAAAGGATGTACTTGCAGTTGAAAAAGAGTGTGTTCAATTTACTTTTCCTCCTTTGAATACAAATGCATATGATCAGTTTAAAGAGGTAAGTGAACTTGTTACCCTCTTTCATGAGGCAGTGCATTGCATTTTTATACATTTTTCAGTGTACCATCTTTATTCAGCTGCCATTAAGCTTGAGATTCATTGCATATTGAGGATAAAGGGCAGTTATTTCAATCATCCTGTGAATGGTTTTGTTTGACCAATTTCTTACTGGTTAGTGTAGGGTAGGTTTAGATGTAGTTTTCATTCCCTAAGTGTTGTTTCAGCACAAGCGAGTAGTTCTCTTTCTATTGTTTGGTCTTGGATGGGCCAAGGCCTCTTATGTGTCAGTCTTCTGAGTTACTGGAGTCTTGGGTGAGTTTTCTAGGGGTGGGCATAGGTTCCCAATGACTCCATTCCCAATGGATAGGCCTAGGCTACTGGTTTGCATGTTTAGCAGGCAAACATCCAGCTGAGGTCGCCAAAAATGTTACCCGATTTTAACGGATGGGCTCAATCAGGCAGGGTAACCTATGTTTTCAAGTGTTCATGAAGGCCAAATGGAGGAACATTTGCATCAAGGTTACATATTTTCTAACTTGTTTGCTTCTTGTGCAGCTGTAGGGGAAAATTATGTTTTAAATTCGGCATGTGGATTAAATGTGGCTCCCATAAGGGTTGAGCCCAGCGTGTAGGTGTTCGGTTTTCATTGGGAAGGTCTTCATCTGATGCATTTGAGAACTAATGGAGGCATTTTTTTGTAGGGTTAAATCATACATCTGATGTTATTTCACAAAGAAGTCTATTGGAAAGTATGCCTCAGTCAGATCTGGCATAAAACTCCTCAAAGAAGAAAGTCGTTGAGACTAGCTGAATGTCTTACCGAGAAGTTAATGTGTTATATTCATTTGAAATCCTCAGGTCGCTGAGACATTTTGGTCGCCATGAAGTTTTTTATCTCTCTCCAACCAAAGACCTCTTGCCAATGGTTGTTCACAAGGTTAGCATCAGGGAGAATGGTTTTCCTTCGATGTGACCTCTCACCGACAAATGGACCTCTTGCCAAAAGGATTTGTCATCAGGGAGAAGTCTAGCTGACCAAAGGAAGTCTCGCCGAAATGGTTTGAGCTCAGGGAGAATGTTTTGAGTTCGGGGTGATGTCTTGCCGACCAAGTAAAGTCTCACAAAAAGAAGTTGCACTCGAGGAAAGTCTGTGGCTTCGGCGTGATGTCTTGCCGATGATCAGTGGTCTCGCTGACAGAGGGTGCTCTCACTATAATGTCTTGTTGTTTGCTATGATGTCTTTCCGACTCATGGTGGTCTCACCGAAGGTTTGTGGCTTCAGTATAATATCTTGCCGATGGGGTGAGCTCTCAGCAAATGGTTTTTAAGTCTTCAGTGTGACATGGAGGATCGTTGAGACTCTTTCTGATGAATGTTATAGTCTCGCTGATAGGTGTTGTGACATCAATAGGACTTGAGAGATCGCTATGATGGCTTGCCAATAGCGATGGTCTTGCCGATGGTTTTGGGATATCAATATAACTCTTGCAGCTCGATGTGAAGTCTTGTCGACAACTCTAAGCTATGTTGATTGCTGTTGTGGAGTATAATCGCATCGAGGAGACACGGCTAGTGTCTCACCGACATGCGATTCTATTTGAATAACTTTTGACTGCCTAAAAATCTTACGTGGTGTCTGTTCAACCAATCAGAGGAAGCTGAGGGTGAACCAATGGTAGTTTGACTATGGCAACCATCCTGTGAAGAAGATCAATGGAATGTGAGTGGTATGGATCTACTTTGTGAATGAGATGATGAATCAATTTGGTGGACAATGGTGTTCGTCTGTAAAGATCTAAGCAGGATAAATCTGATGCTGCTTCTCGAAGAGGGTCAACTTACGAAAGGGTCTAGAACAAGAGGAGAGTAGAAAGGAGGAGACCATAACGACAGCTGGGATGTCGGCTGGCAAAGGTGGATCGAAATTAATGACCATACTTTAGAACATTCAAAGCATCTCTTCAAAGAAGTCTTGAGGTTAGACACGGGGACCAGAAGTTAATGCGATGGTTTCAAAAGGTCTGAAGGCCACTCCTGAGGGTGATCTTTTCACCAACATGGACAAAGGGATGAACATTGAATGCAACATTAACTTAATTCCAAAAGATCTGAGGGCCGATGTGTTCAGGAACTGACTCACTTTTTGTAAACCCTAGGGCAGGATGCCGACAGTTTTTAGTTTTTGTTGTATATATGGAATTTTTTCCTTTTTGAAAAGGGAGTTCTTGGTTAAGAGATTGTTGAAAGAGCATTTCATACTTTGTAACTCATTTTATAAATACTACAGATTTGTAATACAAAAACTCCTTTTTTCTCAATAGAAAGTCATTTCCTTCACCGATTTCCTCTATTGTTTAGTATTGGTTGTGAGTTGCATGATTAAATTCTGTGTAATCCTTTATTTTATCAGATTCCTTTAGTACTGGATACAAAGAATATTATGTCATAGTGCAAGTTTATGTTAATGATCTCTTTCTTTTGCATTTATGTCTGTGAAAACATCTTTGTTTTCCTTGTGTTAATCATTAGAATAGTTAGAACCTTACATAGACTCGCTACAGTTAATAAGTTGCTATAGTTAATAGCTTAGCAAGGGTGCAAACTTTATTTGACAACACCTACAAGATTGTAAAAAGAATGATGTTAGATATTTACTCTAAGAAATGATAAATTACATTCTACTTCATTTCTACGCTACCAACAGGAATGTAATATGCATTCAATCAGGCATCCATCAAATGATTTCATTGTTCAAAGGAAAATAGAATTCAATGGAAGCTTTCAGCTTCGATTATTTTTACTAACTTGTTTGTTTCAATGTGCAGGAACAGGTTCATTATATTCATGATTATTTTCATCAGATATGTGAAGAAAAATGGGCTCCCATAAGGGTTGAGCCCGACATATCATAAGGACATCTCTCATTCATATTATTAGTTGAGAGTTATCATATATTTAAAATTACAGTCACCAAATAGGACTGTTGTGATTAACATTTTCATCAGCAGTTTCTATTTCAACATGATAAAAGCAGATTGAGAAAAGCATCTTAGTGCTCATAATTCAATGTAACTATAAAAGAAACATGTTAAGAGAGCATTGATTATATTTGTCATCCTTTGTTTCAGCTCTGCCTTTCATTCATATTTACATTTTAATGAGGCATTGAGCCCCTTTATGTTGAAGGGAGAACAAGACATTAGGTCATCATGACTTTAATACTTTTAAGGTACAAACATAGTCTGTAAGAGACTTAAGAAATAGAAATGGAAAATGGAGCATTATCATCAAGTGAAATGTCTACATAGTTACCAGAAGGGTAGTCTATATGACTATATGTGAAAATTGTTACAAGACATCATCAAAAGAATCAAGGGTATGGCTTCCATTGTCATTTACTATCCCCAATTTCCTATAGAATAATAGAATTGAAAAAATAGAAAATGATTATGCCTCATGCATATCAAATAGGGTTTCAAGCATCAGGCTGCTACATGAAGCTTGGGACTATTTTCATAATAGATAAAGAGGATAGAATAGACCATAAGCATTCAAAAAAGTTTCAAGTGCACATTGTCAAGCTACAGGTGAAGAAAATATTTGATAACTGAGCAAACAACATTCATACATGAGAGCTTCATATCAAGGACAACCATATATGCAAGTGAGGCATTGTCACATTAAAGCATCAAGAGAAACATCATTACTATGTGCCATTCCCAATTGTTTCAATTAGTAAAGCATATCATAAAAGCTATAGTCTATAGAAGACTGAAACAACATTCTTTCATGGACTGTTATCACAAAGGAAACAGGTGTACGTGAACTATAGCAACAAAAAATTTCAAGATAATGGTTTGATGGCTGAGGTTTTCTACACAAGAGCAGTCAATGATAGAAGTTGCAGCAGATGTATGTATGCATAGGAGAAAGAAAAAGTGAAGAAGTGACTCTTTATAGAAAATGCATGGTACAGTATAAGGAGCCATAATATCAAAAAAATAAAAGAATAGTAGAATATGCAAAGTGACAATGTTTTGCTTCAGAAAAGGAAAAAAAGGTTTCAAGCAACATCTACTCACAAAGCCCACTTAGGGTTTTTATCAAGCTATGAGAATACAGATACAGATATTAGAATACATGCTTGAAAGTGATAGATACAGTGGTGTGCAATGAAGGGTAAATATTCAAACATCTGGAAGATAAAGATATGCTCATACATACTACATTTTTTTTCATATTGAATACAAATTCAGCATATTTCTGCACAATAAAAGATGCAATCAAGGCAACCATGGCAGTCTCAGAGTACCCATCTAAGGGTTTTTAATTAAAATACAAGTTTGTCACTGTTTTCAACTTTTATGCAATGATCTTTGCTCAAAAATGGTGTTTTAGTGAGAAAAATACAAATTTATTGTTACCCATGTGAGGGTTTACTCTAAAAAATACATAATGCAATGAATCACAAGTACCCAGATGGAGATTGTTAAAGCCATATTCAGAATACAAAAGAAAATGTAGAGATTTTGTTTGTCTCTTTCAAAGTTTTGAACCAGGATAATATGGTGCCTCTTGTCACATATTTAAATCTAGAACAATAGGAAAGCATAGAGATAGTCATGGCTAGAGACATAAATCCACATGATCTCAGCTGCAAGAGCTTCAATCTCATACAGGTATAAAGAGCACTCAAAGAATCAATAGCAGAAAAGAGGTAAATTATTTTGAAGCTTACCACAATTTCTATGTCAGAAGATACAAGTAAAGTTGTGGGTTCCTCCTGTAGATTGAGTCTCAAAAGCTTAAATCCTTATCATTAATGGTGAGCTTGTTGGAAACTCAATAGCGACAAAAAAATGAAAAGAACAATACATCAAAAATATATCTCACAGTCACAGCCTAAAAGCCTCAAAAAATGCTATGCAACGGAGTCAAGGTACCTCCAAATTGTAATTGAAGAACTTATCCTATGAAACCAATAATATTCGACCCAGAAACAGTGAGGCATGATGGATTTTCGAGCTCCAAATCAAGCAAATTCTTCAAACCCTACCCAGCAGCATGGCGGCCAGCTTCTTCATGAAGCTTCTCATCAAAGTGAAAAGGATGAGAATGATTTTTAGGGTTTGATGGTTTCTTTTGTCTATTCACCCTATGTCAAAAAGGAGTTTTGATTATTGTTTTAAACATAATCATTTCAAATTATTACTGATGGTCATGACTTTAAAGTCAATGTGCCTAATGGTGTGTTCAATCGGTATATAATGAGAATGGAAAAATGTGTTAAGTATGAAGTGCATGGACGAAGTTATAAGAGGGTTCTTTTTCTATCAAAGAAATGCACTCATCCACTTGTGCCCTTTAAATATATGCTTTGTAAAGTTGTTTTTCAAATATTATTAAAAAAATATTATTTATTTTCAATAGTTTTTGAAACAACTATTACCAAAAAGGGGGTTTTCATTTTAAAAAAGAAGTTTCACTCATGCACATGTGAAATGAATTAAGCAAGTGGATTTGATACTTTCATGCATGAGGCATTTTTGAGTTACATCTTCAATTGGAGGAGTAATTTTTGGAGACTTGTTGGGTCAACATACATGCATGACCATTTTGGGACATTGAGAGTGCAGTTAACTTAAGTTCTAAATCTATTTTTTCGAGGCTTTTTGCTTTTGCTCATGAGAGGACAACTTCAGAGATATTTTTCAACTTTAGTTCATTTTCAGTGCTTTTTTCATGCATTCTGGAGCCAGTTCGAGTTGCAGTTCAGTTGTACACATTGTGACTGCGAGTTTGAGCCCGAGTTCACTCATTTTTGTGTGAGTTTGAGCTCTTCTTTTTCAGATCTTTATTTTTCTTAGGGTTTTCCTTGGAGTTATCATTTTTCTATACTGAAATTGACTTTTAGTTTCACCTTCATGCACTTTGGAGTTGCATCTCATTGTATATATTGGAAAAAGTTTATCTTTTTCCTCTAGTTCTTGTTTTTCAGCCTTTGCATTCTGCAAAGTGAGATATCTTGTAACTTAGCTTTCATATTCAGATTAATACAACAACAGGTTTACAGGTTTATGTGTGTCATTTTGCAAAGATTCCTTCAATTGCAGTGAAATCAAAAGTGCCTTGTCATTATGTTGTTTTTATGAATGATTTGATGAAGTTTTACTGTGTTTAAATATCAGAACCTTTAAAATCTTTGTCTCATTTGTATTTGCATGCATTCAAATAGTAAAAATCACAGGTCTAAGGTTGTGTAAAGGAATAATATTCTGCTTTGCTGAGAAAACCCTATTTTCCTTCAAAGGTGGTTTATTCACACCTTCCTTAGAATCACTTTTGTGGTCAAATTGTTAAAATTGACTTGTGTGGATGTTTTTCTAAAATTTATTGTGAATCACAGTTGCAGATCTTTATCAATTAGGTGATTCACCACTATTTTATAGTTTCACATGCATTTAGCAATAGTTCTTCTATCCCTTTTCTAGCAAGTTACCAGTTATTAATTTAAGAATCATATAGGAACCAGCCTAGAACCTAGAGGTCTATCTTTGCCATAGGAATACCCACAGCCTGAAGATAGTTCCCATGTTTCAACAGATTGCTGAATTTAATCATTCAAGCATTTGGGTGCAATCTATTTGACAATAGTTACTTTAAGATAATTATGGATATGCAATTTTTTTGTGCATACTAATGTCATCATGCAGGTTCATGTTTTCAAGGAATAAAATAATATTTTAATTTGTTGCATGTAAGTTAGCTTACGGAGGACTCATTCAAGGGGGCCCACTTGTTGATAATTCCATCCATTTAGTTTAATAGTTATTTATCTACTCAGTACTTAGTTTCAGTTTCAGTAGTTGTCTATTCCCGCAACCATTGGAATTTTGTTCTATGATTATTCTTGTAGCCAAGGAAAACAAAGTAGTTTCATGTATATTTGCTGAGATTTCTATTTCTATCATCCATTTCCAGTTCAGTTGTTGATGCTCAATGTAGTTGTTGATTCATGCTTGAAGTTCCTATGTTAATTTCTTTCCAGCGTTTTATTTTTAGTACTATTTTTTTTCTAGTTTAAGGATGACTATAGTTGAGTCCTATTGCACATACAGTGCTGACCCATTTCAAGTTTACATCCCTGGGTTGAAAATGAAATGTATCTTCATGATGAGTAAGATAACTACTTAGTGTAGGTGTCTAATCTCTAAGTCACGACACTAAGGGCTTAGTTATTGAACCATTAGAGGAGGTCAACATTTTTGGCACTATTGTCGGGGATGGTGTCAAACTAGGAAGTTCTTTGGAGTCATTTATAGTTTCTTTCTTGTTGTAGTATCTCTGAAGTTTGTTCTTAGCATACCCTTCATTTGAGAAAAGTAATTATTTTCTATTCTTTCACCAATTCTTTGTGTGAGTTGGTTGATACTAAGTTAATACCGCATGCATAGAGACATGAGAAGAGATGCTCATGGGAGATTCCTTCCTAATGACCCTAATCTTGATAACCAACTAGTTGAGTTTCAAAATCTACCAAGAGATGAAGAAGAAGAGGCAAATCCTTTTGCTAATGCATTTCCCAATCTGACTAGTTCTGAAACTTCCTCTGAAGACCAAGCTTCCCAAAACTTGATTGAGAATCCATTTTCTTTAGCACTCCATCAAGCATATATGGCTGGTAAATCCAAATAGACCTAACCAACCATATTTTCCATTTCCTATCACTCATCAGAATGAAGTTGATAATCTCAAGAACATCCCTGCTTCAGTTCTTCCTAAGTTCTATGGGCTTGTCATAGAATACCTTGACACTTTCTTGTTTGAGTTTGACATCCTCTGTAGAAGTTATGACTATATTACTGATGCTCATAGGCTTAAGTTGTTTCCTACCACCTTGAAAGAATTTACATTAAGATGGTTTATGAGCTTAGGTAGGAATAATATGGAGACTTGGAATGATATGAAAATAAATTTTCTTGAGAATTATAAAGAATATTGTAGGGGCAGTGATATGAGAGGAGATGATATCTTCAGGATGTAACAGAAGGAAGATGAGAGTTCAAAGGACTATATTTCAAGGTTTTTATTTTTCTTGTAGAAATCTCCATGTCATACACTCAATGAAGAGTCTCAAAATTTTCTCTTCCTTGAGGGATAAATGAAAACTACATTGATTCTTTGGACCTGATGGGAGGAGGAGATAGCACCCAAGTTCCCTAGGATGATATTAAGAAGATATGTTAGAATTATTCTTGGGAAACTCTAAAGAAAGGAAGAGGTTATCAATCCTCTATGGGTAAATCCTCTACCAATAGAGTCTCCAGGATGGAGATTACTTACTTGCTGATAGATTTCAAGCAAGATATCATAAACAATCTGGCTACTCAGCTAGATACACTTCAAGAAAAGAAGAAACATGAGGAGGTAGAGGCAATGCTGGCAGAATATTGTCCTCATTGTAGACAAAAGAAGAAGGATTGTAGATGCAAAATGGTAGCCAACATTGACAAGAAGTAAATCCCACCCGAGTTCAAGCCAATCCAGGGTGATGATGATCAAGTCTACTACATTGTACAAAGAAGACAATGGGCCCCAAGACAAGGTATGCCACCAGACCCATCATCTTTTACTGGGTCTTATTTCAATTCTTATTCATCTGGTAATCAATGGCGACCCCCATACCCATCCAAATATGGAGGATATCCACCTTAGCCTTGGAACAACCCTCCAAACACCTATCCCAATCACCAAAAATCTCCACCCTAGTGGTAGCAATCCCAGGGGAATTGGCAGCCACCTCCAAGAAATTAGCAGCAGACATCCCAATGGAGGGGAGGATAGCAATGGCCAAACTAAACAATTGGTTACATACAACCACCCCCATAGCCTCAGCAACCTGACATAATGCCTCCTACTAGCTCAAGTTCTAGCACACCTAGACCTACTCAATTACCAGCTCAACCCACACCTAAGCCAAATAACAAACCACAATAGTAGCCAGTCTACTCTGTAGATCCTAATCAATTTCCTGCATTTATTGTGAGTGTGAGTGACATTCATCTGTGCTTAGGAACTACTTTTCCAACTCCTTCCACTCCTATCATCATTGAACTTCCTATGGAAGAAGAGCATCATTAGAATGCCCCTATTCAGCCATGTGTGCCTAAAAATCTTCAACCAATTCAGCAGTCTAATCAAGATCCACCATTTCCTCAAAGGTTAGAAGTTGTTAAACGAAAGGAAGAGAAAGAAGAAACAACCTTTGATATTCTAGATCAGTTGAAACACGTGTTAAGATACTTTTATTCTAGGCCATAAAAGATGTCCCCATATATAGTAAAGCAATCAAGGAAGCATGTCTCAAAAAGTTGGGGAGGAATTTACATGTGGTTGAATGGATGTTACTTTAAGATAATTGTGGATATGCAATTATTTTGTGTGTGCTAATGTCATCATGCAGGTTCACATCAAGATGTAGATATAAATGAAGCTTGCAAAGTGGAAGAAGTTCCTACTAGTTGTTCGGTTGCTAAGGAAGTCAAAAAGATGATCATTAAGAGGTCAATGGAGGGAAATTCCTAGTTCAAATGGAAAATTTTAACTACCATTTAAATGATCATGTTTTCTAGTTGAGAAAAGATAGGAAGTGTGTTGTGTTTGATCCTTGTTGAGGCAAGTCTTTTTTCACTAAATCTAGTGCATGCATAACTTCCTCCCTCTCTTTTCCATGTTTTCAATAAATGGCATCCTCCTATTTTGTTGGAGTCAATTGCCTAGGTAGTTAGGGTAAATTAGAAGTTTTTACCTCTATAAATAATGGTCAGATGCCCCTTTTCATAAGGTTGGATGTTCTGAGATTGTACTTGCATTTTTCAGTTTAAGTAATATAGTCATATTGTTGATATGTTGTAATCATGTTTTCAAGGAATAAAATGATATTCTAATTTGTTGCATCTAAGTTAGCTTAGGGAGGACTCATTCAAGGGGGGAAACTTGGTGAGAATTCCATCCATTTAGTTTAATAGTTAATTTTCTACTCAGCATTTAGTTTCGGTTTCAGCAGTTGTTTGTTCCTGCAGCCATTGGAACTCTGTTCTATGACTATTCCTACAGCCAAGGCAAATAGAGTAGTTTCCTATCTATTTGTTGAGATTTCTATTTCTATCATCCATTTCCAATTCATTTTTTTATGCTCATTGTAGTTTTTGATTCATTCTTAGTGCTTATGTTAATTTCTTTCCAACATTTTATTTTCTGTACTATTTTTTTCTAGTTTAAAGATGACTACAGTTAAGTCCTAGTGCACATCCAGTGTTGACCAATTTCAAGTTTACGTCCCTAGGTTGAAAATGAAATGCACCTTCATGCTGAGTTAGATAACTACTTAGTATAGATGTCTAATCTCTAAGTCACAACTCTAAGGGCTTGGTTATTGAACCATTAGAGGAGGCCAACAATGATTATGAGGACAAATCAGAGCTTGGTATATAGGACTACGAGATCAAATGGGTGACCCCCACAGAGAGATATGACAGTTTTGGCTACATTCTATGCACATTGAATGTGATTGTCTTGATTCCAAATTGCAAGGGCCATGGGTTTCCAGTGGGCTGGGGAGAGGTATTAGTAGGCATGGTACAGGATGAGATAGTGTATGTCTTCAGACCTTGTATATTGGGCATGTTATACCTCCAACTTCATGACATTATATATTGAGGGGGATAGAGAATGAGTTGCGGGGTGACCTTACTCATGATATGGGCATGGGAGCACATTACAGTGTTCTTACTAGTAGTGGGTCGACAATTGGGAGTTGGTACACCATATGCATATCTATATGGTGATGTGGTCACTCAAACAGATGTAGGAGATACGGGATACTGGATACATGGCATTGATACATTGGATAGATTTTTTTGGAGACTGTATAGGGATTGTGAATAGTGGGTTGGCGAGGATGAGCATTTTTCGTGGTGTTGTCAGCCCAGATATTTGATAGGTCAGACCATACAGTTTTAGCATATCATAGAGATGTATCTTCCAAATAAATTTCAGAGGTAGTTCAGAGAGAGACAGTGTGTACTAATAGGGATAGATGAGTTTACACATTCCACACGGGAGGTACATCCATGGGGACAGGTGATACTAGTCACAACCATTGAGCAAGAGATTGATGCACTGCAACCAGTGCAATGGGCCTGGAGAGGGGGTGTATTGGATCCGGGGACCACTCCAAAGTATGATATATGGTGGCAGAACCATAGGCCATCTCCATATACAGATCTAGATCATCCAACACCTATGGGTCATAGAGGCAAGGGATCATGAGGCCAAAGGGGTGATAGAGCATGGAGGGGTGGAGGGTGAGGAGATGGAGGATGAGGGGATGGAAAATGGGGAGTTGATAGAGGGGATGATTGGGGAGATTGAGGGGGAGACCGAGGAAGGAGGAGGAGAGATGGGAGGTCATAGGTGGTGAGACCTTTGTCGCTTATCTGTGAGGAGGGATAGGAGGATCATCTAGAGGAGATGGTAACAGGGGAGATGGTGTTGGATGAGGGAGAGTAGCATGTAGAGATACAACTCTAGAGGTGGGAAATCAAGAGGTCAAGATGATGGAGGTAGAGGTAGAGGTGCATGAAGAGGAGAGATGAGAGGAGGAGCATGTAGAGGATTCAGTGATGGGAGAAGTTGAGAGAGGAATATTTTAGGATTGGGTGTAGAGGAGTTTTTGGAGGAGGTAGGGTCCAAAACAGGTGATGGGAGAGTAGAGCGAGACAACCTGAAGGCCAAGAGGGACACCCTGCAAACCGAGAGAGAACTTGCACTTTTAAGCCAACAACAGATAGGCTAGAGGATATTGGACTTTGTGGCTACATGCAATGGTTCAATGGTGGATGTTGCATGGGAGCTGGCCAGAGCTAGTAAGGGTTTGCAGTACTACAGAGATTTGTATGAGAGTAGTTCCACTAGAGAGGAGAGAGTTGAGCTTCACATAAGTTCAGAGTGGATCATAGTGCATGCCACAGAGTAGATCCCATAGCAAGAAATCCCATAGAAGTTCATAGAGTGGTGAGACATCAAGGATGAGATGGTCTACTTTGTATGAGAAGCCACCCACTTCAAAGCACAGGTCTCCAAGTTCACCATGGCAAGAGGACAGGGATGCATCAGGGTCAGGGGAACAAGACAGTTCCAACTAGGACTCATTTTGATATTTATGTATCATGACACTGCATTTTCATCATCGAGCCTATGAGCTCCATTTTGTTAAATACATCTTGACATTGTACTAACACATTTTGAGTGATATATGATATGAGTTTTGGTGGTGATTTATGATATGCAATTTTATGTGATTATGCTTTATGGTTGTGATTATGTTATGATATATATGTTCATGTTTTATGTTTGCATAATGTTTATTGATGCATTATGTATGATTATGTGATGGATGATTATGCATTTATAATGGTGATTATGCATCTAATATGATTATGCAACAATGTTATATATTAATGCAGTATAGATGACCTAATTTTATGATGTGATGTGATATGTAAATGCGATTAATGTTATGGGATATATTATTTATGGATCATGTATGTAATGATTAGAAATTTCTAATACAAATGAAAAATGTGATGTATGATATGATTATGATTGTGCAATGTATATGAAATGTCGATGCAATGTATATGATATGTGATAAATAAGAATGGATTATGAGTATAATGTAAAATGTAATGTTATAATGCTAAGACATGATAATGCTATATGGATGCACCCTATATTTTTGTATTTTATCATGCAAATATATGTGGCTTATTATGATAATGTCTATGATGATAATGCTTTCTATAATGTTTCCTAACATGATCATGCATGCAGGGTATTTTTGTGTCACAGGACTCTGTCAAGATGTAGAGAGAAGAAATGTTAGTGTGGAAGAAATGGATGTTAGCATGGAGAATGGAAAAAGAGTGAAGTGAGACATGAAATGAAAAATGACGAGCATTCATGATTTTTATATTTATTCATCATCAAGCATCAAAATTGTCATAAATGGAGCACAAACACCATGGTATGGCATAGACCAAGGTGTGCAAGGTGACCACTATTGAGAGACAAGCAACCAAAAGACAAGTAGTGCCCTAGCTCATACTAAGGACCCAATTGTCCCAGTCTTTTTTCCAAGACAAACCACAAATAGCAAGAAAAGAAGATATCATGATGCATCATCACTCCTCTAAATCCTGGATAGGACATCCTCGAGGTAGCTAGTAACATGACCAAAAACCAATCAAAAAGATAAGACAAACTCAGACCAACAAAGTGCTTGCCAAAGAGATAATGTGTAATGATAGGATTGAAAATATTGATTGATATGATTGATTAGGTTGACCAAGTGACCCATTGATTATGCCCAATTTGAGGAAAGACATATCCTATTTAGGGAAAATGACCAAGTTGACCAATTTGATTGAGTTTTTTTACCAAACGTTGATTGACAAGGTTGATTAATTAACCAAGATGACAAGATTGATTGACCAAGTGATTAACTTGAGTTGATTAGATAAAGGTTTCATTGACATGATTGACCGATGTGATGGATCTTAATTTCAACAAAGACATATCTTGTTTAAGCCAAAGAACACATCCGATAAAACTAACCGATTGACCATTTTGATGAATGCCTAGTTTCAAGAAAGACATATCCTACTTAAGGCAAATAACAAAGTTGACCAATGACAGAGTCTAATCTCAAGAAGGATGCATCTTGATAGAGGACAAGTAATAAGACCAAATGAGGCAAATTCCATAGTGCCCCATTCCGATATAAGACCAATGACTAGATAGTGATGATTAGGAAATTGATCAATTGAAGATGAAGAATTTGTTGGATATGTTTGTTTGTTGATTTATGATTTGGTTTGAATAATGATTGCTTGCAGACAAAGAACAAAACTAGACTCAAAAAACCCTAAAGGACTGACCTAGGGCCTCAGGGGCTCATCAATTGATGGCCTTTCCTATGTTATACATGCAAAGACCTCATAGTTTGAAATGACTTGACCTTGTTGTGCTTGACAAAGGACTAAATCATGATTTGACCTTTATTTGACAAAAACCAAAAAGGACAAACGTAATGCCTCGAGGACCCATCAAATCAGGGCCTTGCTTGTGTAGAAAATATGCAGAGACAACATAGTTCAACCAAACTAACACAGACTAACTCCAACTCCAACTCTGTTTTTGGAAGTTTTGATGTTTTACAATTTTTTTGGATTTCAATGTTTTATGATTTTTTTTTATTTTTATGTTTTTAAAGGTTGATTCCATGTGTAGGATCCCATGAAGACGTAAGTTTGGGAATTTCACCTAGTCAGGTATAGGGCCAACTTATTATGTGTAAGGGGAAGTAGTGGATGAACACAAAGAATGGTCATGAAGGTGAAGGACACTAAATGTTGGTGGTTCTTAGGCCATGGAAAGGATGACAAATCTTTATTACAGACAGATGATATGTGTGAATGGATGAGCAAAAGATGAAAAGCCAGGTAGAGTGACAGTAGACGGAGGAGCATAGACTGACTACACATGGCACTTTTTTGCCAGGTTTTCACCATTGGACTTATCCAAATCACCACCAAAGTGGTTTTCACTTTTGGACAAATTATTTATCTTGACTATTTTTTTTTTAGTTTTTTTGTTGTCACCAAGGTGCCTGTTTGCCAGGTTTTCATCAGGGTGACTATTTTTATTTTTATTTTTTTGTTCTTTTTTGAATTTTTAATGGAATACTCTAAGAATTAGGTGTAGTTCTTGTGAAGGTACAATATTTTTATGGGTTCAGACAACGGTTCACCTTCAGGAGTCGAGAGTTGATAAGCACCAAATCCATATGTTGTTGTGACAATATAAGGCCCAACCAATTGGGTTCAAACTTTTTGGGCTTTTCTTGATCTGTCTGATTCTTCAGATTCTCTTTCAAGACTAAGTCACCAATTCCAAAGCTTTGAGGTAAAACCTTCTTATTGTAGCTACGTCAAAGACGGTTCTGATATGCTTGCAAATGTGTCAAGGCATTCTATCTATTTTCATCCAATAACTCTAGCTCATGTATACGGGATACATGATATTCTTCTTGATTGATCAATCCTTGCATAGAGTCTCTCAGGGATGGTAACTCAACCTCAATAGGAAGTATGGCCTCAAATACAAATACAAGGGAATATGCAGTGGCTCTTGTAGGGGTGCAAACATTGGTACGGTAGGCCCATAAAGCAAGATTGAGTTGGAGATGCTAGTCACGGCTAGCGTCATCGATAGTCTTCTTTAAGATTTTAAGAATAGTCTTATTAGATGCCTCAGCTCGACCATTACCTTGGAGGTAATATGGGGTGGCGAAATGATGTTGGATATGAAACTTCTCACAAAGTTCGTAGACATCTTGATTCTTAAAAGGGAGACTATTATCTGTAATGATGGATAGATGGATACCATAGCAACATATAATGTAATTCAAGATGAATTTGATATTTTCTTACTAGTAATATAGGTCATCGGGATGGCTTCGATCCATTTGGTGAAGTATTATGTAGCAACAAGGATAAATTTATGCCCATTTGCGGAAGTGGGATGGATTTTTCCTACGAGATCGAGTCCCCATTGAGAAAATGGCCATCATGATGTAAGTGGCTACAATTCTTGAGTTGGTTCATGTATAAGATCTCCATGAGTTTGACATTGATGACATCTTCTCACAAAGTGATAGGCATCATATTCCATTGTAGGCCAATAATATCTCATCCTCATAAGATTTTTAGCTAAGGTAGGACCAGTAGAGTGAGCTCTACATATACTGTGGTGAACCTCTTGTAAGGCCATTTGTGCTTCATGTGATTTGAGACATCAAAGGAGGGTACTATCTAGATTGTGATAGTAAAGGGTATCTTCGATGATGGCATATTTAGAGGCTTGTTCGATAAAAATTTTATGTTGGTTGTGGGATAAGTCAGGAGGGATAATTTGGTCATGAAAGTAGTTGTAAATGTCTTTATACCAGGGAGATTCAAGACCAACAAGTTCACACATGAGTTCAATTTCAAGGACATCAAATGCAGGGACCAACAATTGTTCCACCAAGAACTCATATTGTGATGCATTTTTAGGGATGTTCAAGAGAGATCCAATTGTTGCCATTGCATCGACTACCTTGTCCTAGATTATCGATATCTTTTCAAAGGTAATAGCTTCAAATTACAGTCTAAAACTATCAACCATGCGCTTGTATGGCAATAGCTTCTCATCCTTGGTATCATAATCATCATTGACTTGCTTGACCACTAACTGGGAATCACCATATACTTGAAGATCATTGATTTTTCACTTAATTGACATTCAGAGTCTAGTTAATAATGCTTCATACTCAGCTATATTATTGGTGCATGTGAATGCTATTTGAAATGACTTATGAATGGAATCCCCTTGAGGTGTGATGAATAAAATACTAGCTCCAGAACCATGACTTGTGTAGGACCCGTTGAAGTATAATTTCCATGTTATTGGTGTTTCTATGATAAATATTGATTTGTCTGGAAATTCAGATATTAGAGGATGATCTTCCTTTACAGGTCCATTTGCAATTTGATCAACTATCACTTGTCCTTTTATTTCTTTTTGATCAACATATTCAATGTCATACTTACTTAAGATCATAACCCACTTAGCTAACCATCCTGTCAAGGTTGCTTTACTAAGAAAGTACTTAAGAGTATCGATTTTGGCTATCAACTTTGTCTTGTGGTTTAACATATAATGTCTCAATTTATAACCTGCAAACACAACTGCTAGGTATGCTCATTCAATAGGGTTGTAATTTAACTCATATCCAACCAAGGTACGATTGATGTAGTAGATTGCTCGTTATTTACCATCATTATCATTTTGTGTCAACATTGCCCCTAGTGCTAATGTAGTTGTTGTTAGGTACAAGATCAAATGTATTTCATCAATCGGAGGCATAAGAACTAGTGGAGTCAATAGATAATGCTTGATTTCATCAAATTCTTCTTGACATTTTTCTGTCCAAATGAAGGGAATTCCTTTTCTTAATAAATGTGAAATGGATGAATCTTATCTGCTAGTCGAGCTATGAATCTATGGATTGATTGTAGTCTTCTTGTAAAATCCTTAGCTAACTGATATTGGTTGGTAGTGGCATGTCCAAGATAGCTTTTACTTTTGCAAGATCAACCTCTATTCCTCTGTGGGAGACAATGTATCCTAAAAGTTTGCCTGATTGGATCCCAAAAACACATTTCTTTGAATTTAATCTGAGTTTGTACTTTTCCAGTCGTCCGAAAATCTTATCCAAGACTACTAGGTGACCACTTCTTTCTAGATATTTTGAGAGAAGATCATCAACATAATCCTCCATAAGTACGTGCATATAATCATGAAAAATGGTAGTCATGGCTCTATGCTATGTAGGTCCAGCATTCTTAAGTCCAAATGGCATAACATTCCAACAGAAAGTTCCCCAAGCGCATGTAAAGGTTGTCTTTGGTTGATCTTCAGGAGAAAAATTTTATCTGCTTATAGCTCGAGAATCCATCCATAAGTCATAGCATTTCATATCCAACAATCAAGTCCACTATGATGTCAATATTTGGTAAGGGAAAATCACCTTTAGTACAAGCCTTATTAAGATCCCTAAAGTCTATGCATACTCTGATTTGACCATTCAATTTTGTAAAAAGAAAAAGATTTGATATCCAATCTACATAGTCAATAAAGCATATGAATCCAACATCCAAGAGTTTCTTTAGTTCAACCTTGACCAAGAGTGTAATCTATAGGTGCATTTTCCTTAGCTTTTGTTTATATGGTTTGGAATTTGGTATCAATGGTAAGTGATGTAAAACAAGTTTAGGGTCCAACCCAAGCATATCAACATATGACCATGCAAAATTAATTTGTTTCTCTAAAAAGAATGTTGTAAACTCAGGCTTTTTCTTAGCACTCAAAGATGTTGCAAGTTGTATGATTCTAAATTTGTCTTGTGTCCCAATGTTCACTTCTTTTGTCTCTTCTACAAGCAATGATGACTTCTCTCAGTCTATATGGAGAATTTCCAATCCTCCATCCTTAGGCACCTCAAAGATGTTGCAAGTTGTATGATTCTAAATTTGTCTTGTGTCCCAATGTTCACTTCTTTTGTCTCTTCTACAAGCAATGATGATTTCTCTCAGTCTATATGGAGAATTTCCAATCCTCCATCCTTAGGCACCTCAAAGAGGTTTTCACCTTCGGATACGTCCTTTATTTTTACTTTTTCATAATCAACAGGTGCCTTTCAGTTTTCACTTGAAGACCTATTTTTTTTATTTTGACCTTTTTCATTTTCACTTTTGCAACTAAAGGAAATAACAACCCCACCAAAATATGTTGCACTATTGAGTTCTATGACAAATCCAACCTTATGATCCCCACTTGGTATTCCTTCACGAAGTCTGATGAACTCAACAATTGCTTCGTCGTTCTCGAATGTGTCTAAACTCGATGGTTCTTGTTGATCCCAACCAATTAACTATAGGTAAACGAAGGGCGGGCCATCATCGATGTTACCAAGGGTCATGGTGTAGGAAGATAAGGTAAAGATAGGGGCAGAGTCATCAAATTCCCAAAAGTGTTCAATCCAACCTTTCCTTTTCAAGGGGACCCTTTGTTCAGTGTTTGACAAATTCTACGGGGGACCAATTTTAAACATTTGATTGAATCTTTCCTCAAAGGTAGTCTCACCAAGTTCTCTAAATGTTTCCTCAAGGTTATAGTCACTGAATGATCTCTTTGAACCCCATTCCCATTCATTGGAATCAAAGTCAATATAATAGTCCTCAAATGTCTCAATTTCATTTGAAGAATTAACAGTCTCACTTGAAGGTAACCCAATACCCCGGATAGTCACTTTTACTAGTACAAACCCTAATCTGCTATACTTTGGTAATTTAGGAGGCAGTAAGGGTTCCAACATCCCATGTTTGTTTAGACCAAGGTTGTATTGTCCATCATATCCTTATTGCTTCATCAAGAGAAACCCTTTTGGATACTATTCAACTAGAAACTACTTAGGTTTTATGTCCTCTTCTTTATATAGCCATGTATGAATATGGTCATCCAAAGATTCTCTGGCTAACTCCCCCCATTTAGTGAAAGTGGTAGGGGGGTTTTGGATGATAACCTTAAGATGCATGAGATGCAGCTTGTCGTAAGACTTTGGTGATTTAGGTAACTTTCCAATGCAAAAATGGATCTTCATGTTGTATATGTCACATTCGTTGTCTTGAATTAGGATTTTGGGTTTGGAAGGTGGGATGAATGGATTGGATGATTTGACAAGGTTGGATGGATCAATGTAGTGGGATGAGGTGGAAGATGGGGCCTCTCAATTTATGTGCACTTGGTGTTCATCAATTCCTTTTAGGTTAGTGTAATACCAAAAGGGGTTAGGATC
>VDFB02023650.1:0-30994 GCA_007258455.2 Sequoia sempervirens | reverse complement strand
GGTATTTGAAACTTATTTTATAGTCCTAAATTATGTTCTAGATCAGAAGGTACTTATGACTGTCCTAAATGGAAAACTTACTAAGTTGAGACAACCTCTTTGTGAAAATTCATTAAACGAAGGTACTCTGAGTTTTGGTTCCTGAGTTAAGTTTGTTGGATTGAAAATTAGTTTGTGTAAAACCTCTTGTAGTTGGTTGAAGTCATTAAAGCCATTTGGGCCTATCGGGTGTTTGAAAGCCTTGAAAGCATGAGAGGAATAGTGAGATTTTCAGTTTGTATGTCTGATTTATGCTAAGCAATGACATGTTGAGTTGGTGAATCCTTTAGCACTGCATTAGTTGGTATCAAAGCTCAGAAAGGTCTAGATAGAAAGTTTTGTGGTTGTGTGCAGGTTGGTGGCCAAAAGATTAGGTAGAGGAAAAGTGGAAAGACCTAGGTGAGACAAAGAAGTTGTGATGCAAGGTTAAAGGGACTTGCTTAGATAAGAAGATGGATTTGATTTGTTGAGAAGATACCAACAGGCAAAGGGTTCACAAGAGAAGAAACAAAAGAGGAAACAAGCAGAAAGAGAGATGAAGAGGTAAAGAGAGAAAGCAAACCAATTGGAGGTTGAACAAAAGATCAAAGAGTTAGAACATGTTTGGGAGCTGCTGAGGGAGAGACAAGAGAGGATCTAGTAGTTACATGAGCAAACAAAATCTAGTTGGCACTTACCAATCAAGAAAATGGTCACATGGACTATTGAGAAGATTGTGCAAAGAAGAAAAAGAAAAGTATGGGCAGCAGCAAATGGGGCAGAGGCAAAGTTTGAATCTACTGTTCAGGTTGAGCAAGGTAAGATGCATGATATTTCATTTGTGTTTGAAGATGAACAAACCTCTTTGTTTGTTGATGAACCAATAGAAGGGCATATTGATGTTGAGATTAATGATATGGTTGTTGGTGGTAATCAAGTGGTTGGTGAAATTGTTGATGAACACGTAGGAAGGGATGATCATGTGGAGGTTAATGATAAGGTTGATGTTGTGAATCAAGTTGTTGCTGATAAGGAATGGCAGGTTAAGATGACTCAATTAGTTGTGGTTATGGGGCAGAAGTCTCCAAGACAATTTGAGAGACAAGGAAAATATTTCATGAATGAAATTGATACTAATCAAGTTATTTTTGTGAATGAAGTTGTTATTGTATTTATCCTAGTGCAGGTACCCAGAAAGGTAGATTGGAAGAGGCAACTATTTCCATTTAACAGGCCCAAGTACCTAAGCAAGAGAATGGGAAGCCCAAAAGTGAAGATGAAGCAGAGTGTTGATCCATTTTTTCAGTACCTAGTTCATTGGAAGGGTACACCAGATGAAGGAAGCATTTGGAAACCAAAGAAAGAATTGATCAAACATAATTTTGTTGCAGATCCTCACTCAAGAGGACTTGAGTTTTATTTTCATGGGGAGTTTGGTGCAGGAGCACCTAGTGCAAGTCATGCAATGAGGAGTTTTGGAAGGTTTTGAGTCTTTTGAAGGTAATAAGGCCATGCCAAGGCCACTTTTAGTGTTTTGGAATCATTTGAGTCAAATTGAGGAAAAGATGTAGAAAGTTGCAAAATAATGCAAACCGTTAAATGGCAATACGAAGAGTCAATTGTAAAATTGTAATGATTCAAGGGATTTAGATTTTGTAGGGTCCATTGGGACTATCTAATAGAATTTGAATTGTTTGGATGGTCTTTGGAGTCAAAAATGCAAAAATTGCATGTTTTGTAAAAAGTTGTTATATTGAAAATGCAAAATTTTGCAAATTAGGGAGATGAGCGGTCATGTAGGTTAAATAGAAGTTAGTTGAATCAGTTTTAGGCATTTGAGGAAGTTTAAAGGCCTTAAAAAGGTAATTTCCATTGTTGTATGAGGTGGTGTTAAGAATTTGAATGCAAAACATTGATTTCACCATGATCTTCTACAATTTTTGAATGTTTCTTTTCAGTTTTCATGCCTTGTGGTCGTGGATTTGTGGACGGCAATAATGATGCAAGAGTGATTGAACAAAATTAATGAGTCTAATTTCAACATAATTGGTTTCACCTTGAACTATGGTATGAAAAATTTATGGCAATTTTAATCCAGGCGGGTAGATTCAGATTTACACAGGGCAGCAAGCCATAAAAATTACATATCTTTCATTTTAACCATTAGAAATCGGTAAAAACTTGCATGAAGGTCTGTTTTAAGGTTATGAATGATTTTCCATTGGTTTCATTGATTTTGGAGAATATTTATATGAGTTTTGAAGAAGCCCTAGGTGATTGTTATAAGGTTTTTGTGCAATTTTGTGAGTTTGGTGCAAGGGTTTGTCAAAATACTCATGGAAACACATGGCTATCGATTTACAAAGCTCATAAAGGTATAATGTAATGTGGTTGAACCTTTTTTGGAGTAATTTGGTGTGTGGAAATCATATATCCAATAAACCCTCTTGGTGAAGCCTTAATTAGGCCTCTTTGGTCAGGAAATCACTTTTGAAGCATATCTCTATGAACATGCTGATTTTTTGTATAATTTTGTGCATTGGTGGGCATTTGAACTTTATTAATCCCAATTTTTCTAGACTGGCGGTACTTATGGACTGTCCCAATGGAAGATCTCTACACCTGAGGCACCATCTTTGTGAAAATTCATTAAACTAAGGTGCTCGAAGCCTTGCGGTCCGAAGCAGTTTGTTAATTGAAAATTAATTTGTAAAGCATCTTAGTTAATAGCTCGCGAATCCATTTATCCCATCGAGGTTTGAAAGCCTTGAAAGTATTGAGGAATAGTGGAGATTTTCACTTCAGGTCTGATTTATGCTGCTAAATGACAGGAACCCTTTGAAGACCGCGATCGGGATCCTCCAAAGTTGATGCACCAAGATGGAGTAATCTCCCTCATTGGTATTATGGAGGATCGTGCATGGACGGAGATGCATTATTATAGTTATATCAATACTTCGAGTTAATTAATGATTTTGAAACCACTTTGTGCAGCCTTGATAGTTTATGTGGTAATTTGTATATTCAAAACTCCTTATGATTGTAAGATTAATCGACATCTCTCTTTAATTTATTATCCTTTGTTTTCCAACAAAAGGCATTCTGCAATAAATTGTTTTGTCCTGCACTCTATATTCTTAGACATCTTTGTGAAGGTTTTATGAGAGTTTCTTTCTCAGAATAGTATTTTGTTTTCCTCAGGAAAATCACTTTGTATAAAAATTATAAGAAGAAAAGGAATGAAACAAGTTTACAGGATTTTCTCTGGTAATTCATCTTCTTGGTTCTGTGATAGGATATTCTCAGATGTTGTTGTGAAGGTTTTACCAGATTATCAATAACATGTGCAGGATGAGGGAAGGACTGATTGCTAGGAGAGGTTTGAGGTGGTTGAACTAGTTTGCTCCTTCTAATAAGACACTCACGAATCAAATGACCTTCCTTGAAAAATAATAGAAACAAGCATTTGGTTTATTTAGAAACTATAGGTTGGTCTAGTTCAAAAACATGGACCGATAATTTTGATGTTTTTCAAGTAATGGATTATTTAGGTCAACTTCCAATAATGTGCTCTTGGATGAACCCTTAAACTTGAAAAATTTTATTAGAATATGTTTACACAAAATAACTTCACCTAGTTGAGCCACAATATCTGTGTAAGAAGGGTCTATACAAATTAAGAAATGAAACTCAATCCACATAGTATAACATGAGTGAGTAGTGATTCATCCATTTCTTTACCCATTCTTGCATCCTCAACAATGCATCTTTTACCCATTCTTGTATCAATCGTCGTGTTTCCTTATGGTATCATTTCATTCTCCTCCTGAATGTGTTCCTTTTCCTCCATGAAATTTGATGCTTTTGGGTTATTATTTCCCCTGGCAACCTACCCGAATATCATTTTGAGGCATATAGCAACTTCACAACAGAGAAGTCGACTAGAGTTTTTGCGTGTGTATAACTTTTGCTTCACATATGTCTAGGGTTTTTGTGTATATCTCTTAATAAAATGCACTCAAATTCAAAATGAAAATACACCAAAAGTGGCAACTCACCATGCAAGGGATTTCTACCAAAGTTCACTTAGGATGAAAGTTTCTGTGAGGAATAGGTAGTATTATGATAGGGATTTTGATTTGACTTTATATTTATATAGTTTGGTGTTCTGGACATGGTTAATGTTAAGTTTTTTGGGTTTGTGGATATTATTATTCTAGATTATGACATAAATGTTTTATATGAATGCTTGGATATTTATTTGTGTACAAATGCAATAGTATGTTCATTTAATAAAATAGACTGGTCATAAAGTGTTTTGATTAAATGTTTAATTTTTGCAAGGATAAATGTCTTTAATTACTTTGATAGATCTTATGATTATTTGATGCTAGAAAACTATAATGTTTCTATTTAATGTTTTGATTATCATTTCCAAAGTGTACTAATGCTTCTATTGAGATGCGTGGGTAGGTAGCCCGGCTTGTAAGAATCGAAGCAAAGTCCAAATGCTAAAAATATAATTGTTGGTTTTTAATTTTGAATGGGGGGTTTAATGCTAAGTGTAATTTTCTTTTATGATTTTGTTTATTTGTGGAAGGAAATGTGTTTTATTTGTGTAGTCTTTTCATTTAAGGGAAGTTGTAGAGTCAGGAGGAATTCTTTTTAGGGAGGGATTTGGTTATGACTAGTCTCTCAATTGTTTGTACTATTTTTTCTCCTTCTCATTTTTGGGAGACGAATTGTTGTGAAGATTGTTGCTTCCTTGGGGGATTGGCTAAAATATATTGGTGGTCGAAGGACAATAACAAAGATGAAATTCTTTGCTTGGGCTTTTGGGCTGATCCTAACTTGGATAGCCAAGGTTAGTTTTGTACTTTGATGTGGAAATTTAGATGTGTTTATTGAATGGTGGATGGATTTTGTTTGTGTTGTGAATATTTGTGTTATTTTATGTTTTGTGTAGAAACTTGTTTGTGTAATGGGGGTTTATGGATGTGTAAAAGGAGTGGATCTCACCTAAGGGCTAAGAGCCTCCTTTGTGTGGGGTTGAGGGTGTAGAGCTTCTCTTGGGGATTCATGACAAAATGATTTTATGTGTATATATGAAGTAATGGTAGATTGGGTGTTGTATGGTGTATGGAGTGACTGGTTGTGGAGGTGTTGTGAATGGGAGATTTGGGTGATGAATGGAGTGTGAAGTGGTTGGATGTGAAGAAGTTGTGAATTGGGTGTTGTGATAAAGAAGGCGATAAGTTGCAGGTGGAAATTGAATGTGTATGGAGATGTAATTTTATTCCCCAAGAGGGAAGGGAATCCCCCTTCTCCCCCTTTGCAATAATCCCATGTGTGGGTTCTTTGTGAGTACAGGTATTTATATTTTTTTTGGTTTTATTATCTGTATTTTGCATATGGGCTTTGCCTCCTGCTCGGGGTGGACTTTTCAGTCCTATGGATGTGTGGTGAGTAGTTCCGAGTTGCTCCATTTGGTATTGTAGGTTTATAGAGTGATTTAAATCTGCTAAAGGTAAGGATTGGATATAAATTCTCTTATACTGTTGTACTCGTTTGATGTAAAGAATTATTCAGTGTATTGTAGATTGTATAAAAGAATTATGTTGTTAAGAAAAATAATTTCTGATGATCAGATTTAGATTCATGTGATATTTCTCCTCTATGTTATGTGACGATACTATATAAAATCTATGCACTGTATTGTGTGGCAACGGGAAACTATAATATTCTCAAGATGCAATTGTTATATGTTTGTATATGAGTTTCAGTTTGGACGCAAATAATGACTTTCAATCAATTTCTTTGTTGAACCATATTTGTTGGTTTTGACTCCATGACTTGCATTCGATGGTAATAAAGAACGCCTGTATAATATTTCTTTCCCTGCCTATGTAATTGTGCTCATCTTTTGGTAACGATAGAATTGATTCAGTATTGACAGTTTTTAAAAGGAAGTGTTAAGTAGGGTATTCTCTTTGTGCTATGGTTGACTGAAGCCAATTATATGCAATACATTATTCTTTTATTAATCTTCTAACACAACAAATTCCAGAACCTACATTATATTTAAACCTCTCAAGTATTTTAGACATTTCAGTAGGTCCATTCTTGGCCAATGAAAGGGACCTTCCCACACCTTGACCGCGGTTTGAATAATGTTCCAATAATACTCTTGCGAATACACATCTCCAACCTTAATGTATATCACAGCCTGCAAATGCACCTCGCTACCAATCTCTTCCTCTTTTCATAGCCATTTTTTTCCTGGCCAACTCCGTAATTGCCATCTTGTATTATTGGTTAACCCGACGCATGCAAAGATAAAGTAAAGCATTTTGTGCAAAATCTAGTAAAGCTACCATATTGATAACCAAAAAGGTTAAGAAAAGCTCGGCTAGCCTATAGTGTCGCATTATGAATTGGCATGAGTGCGGTCGTTACTCAAATAACTTGAAGGAAAAAAACATTTCAATTATCTTTTGCTTTTGGCTGCATTCCTAAAAATTAAACATGTTGTCCATTGGTCGAAACTGTAGCATGCAAACAAATTAAATACCTTTAGTTCGTTGGTTGTTTCATCGTTTCTCTTTGTGGGTTGTTTAAGTATTTAAATGGACCATCATAATCCCCTAAGATGTTTTCAATTAACCGTGGTCACCCTTCTGTTAGGATTATTTAAGATTTTACAAGAATTGTTCACATTGTGCATTGTCGATATCATGTATAGTCATGTAAATACATTTTAAGTATGAAACCGTGTATTTAAAAAATTAAATGTAATTTTACTTCTAATTACATTTATATACATATATCCGTTTGCATGAATACATAGATTTATTTATGAAAATTGTATATCGATTTTCAACCTCTAATCGAATGAGATTAATGTATGTATACTTAAAACAAAAATTATTTTTGTCTCTGTTGGTTACCATCATGATATTTGTATCTATATTGTTATAGCTAAAATTTGATTAATATATAACACGGTAATCTTATTATCATTATTTCTTGTGGTACTTGTATAAACCATTATTATTGAGCTTATTATTGAGTAATCTAAAATTATTATTATTATTATCTTTGAGCCAGTTGTTGCAGATATTTCTACAAAGTTGTTGGAAATACACTCCTAGCGCTAATCATAGTTTGAATCAAACTTGCAACAGCAAGACTTTCTCCTTCTTAACATTATACCCACATAATTAAGGAAACCTTTAATCCAAGCGTAAGTTATTTATCCTTGATTGCTTTATTCTATTAATTATTTATTTACAATCCAACATTTTGTTGTGTTTTATTCATTTATATTTGGAGGGTATTACATTTTGTATCAGAGCTAGTTGCAACACTGGGGAGCTCTAGGGAAAAAAACAGAAGCTCTATTGAATTCGTTTGAGCAGCATTATCGGAAGTATATTGAATCATTATATCTAAATTGTTTCATTAGTAAGTCTAGTAAAGGTAACGTCGATAATCAGAAGGTATTCTTGTATTGTGCTTTAGTTTTTCTTTAGCCTTTTCAGATTTTGTTGTTTATGTAGTATGCTTTTCTTCGATGCAATGTTGGCCTTTGTTGAAAGATGCTTGTTGCTTGCTTTGTGGGTAGAATTGTTTGTGGTGCCCATATTTGCAGGTTCTTCATGAAAATAATAATGTCAATCCTTGTGTAAACCAAATCAGCACTAGAGTAAAAATTAACATATAACTTAGTTGTCATATGCAAAATCATTAGTAACTGGGCTCGTTTTATGCTCTATGGACCGGTCTTTTGAGAAATAGTAATATTCTTGAAAAAAAAATGGCAGCTGAATTTTGAAAGAAAAAGAAAAAGAAAAACTTATCGCAGAAACTCTCAGAGAATCTAAAAATCTAAATTTCTCAACTGATCCCTGACTGTTGGACCCTAACACAAACATTTAGGTTCAACATCTGAAATTCTACTATTGCATCTCAAACCCTACAGTAGAAAGCTAAAACAATTTGTAATTGGACAGAATAGGACTGAATAATTGAGACATGAACTAAAAATGGAAAAAAATCTATATTTTTATTATTATCTATGTTATAAATCAGAATATATTATACCCATATTTGCAGTTCCATTGATTATTAGTTGCATGTGGTACACCTTTTGATTATATCATCTTGTATTGGTAGTATGTACCTTATATATGGAACTGACATATATCAGTAGGCTAACTTGTACTTAATGGCCTGCGTGTGTAATGTACATTATGATATTATATTGGGAAATGTGGCATTACTATTCCATCCTAACTTCATGTCATGTATCAATGGTGTATAAATGTCTAGGCGAGCCTTCTCACTGTTGCAAACTTGCATCCAATTCATTCTAATTATATTTCTATATAGCTAAGTTGATTTTTCTCAGAAATGTCTTTCAAAACCTCAAATTGGCATTTTACCCTCTTCCATTTATTTGCAATGTGGCCATGGTTGTATAATCTATCATGGTATCAAAACAAAGGGGTCTAAACCCCCTAGATTCTGGTCCCTTGTGGCTACAAAGTTGGAGGGAGAAGTGACACTACCCTAAATGGGTTTTCCAAGTTGCAATTCTATTCACCAAAGTCTTTTCAAAGAGTAGAGAGATCCAACTTTATTTCACAAATGATGGGCATGTCCTAATTTTTTATCCACATTTCCTGCAACTCAAGGAACAAAAGCAAGTTCCTTTGAAGAAATCAAACTCATTTTTTTCATCTGTAGCAACATTTGTCTGCATTGAAGATTTAGGACTTCTAAAGAAAATCATACTTTGGTGTTTTTGTATATATATATCTACAGGTAGGGGTACATTTTTACGAGAGCCAAACACTGACTGTATTCACTCACCATTATTTAGTTATTCTTGTAGCTTAATTGTCAATTTGATAATTATTTCTTCTCTGTGGTAGGGTTGCAGGATTTGATGTAAGGGTTAACATATAAAATGTTGACAATGTCCTTAAAGACACGTTTTTCCTTTGATGAAAGTATTTATGTTGTTAGGATCTTCATATGAAAGTTGAATTTATGAAATCAGGTTGTGCCTCAAATCTAAACTATATTTATTCAGTACATTTTTTTTCTTTCCTTTAAAACATGAAGATACTTTAACTTGTATACACCACTTTCACATTGAAAACTCAACCCTTGTTACAGCCTTCTCAATGTGACCGCGGCCCTTACGTTGTTGTCTCAAATTTGAAATGTCAATTATGATCCTCAAGGCATGACAATCCTTCCTTTCAAAATATTGCATTTAACACTTTATTCTCATAGTATTGACATCATCACCTAACCCTAGAATCTAATGTCAAAGACTCAAATGTTGATTTAAACATTATATCTTCATCTTGATTGGGGTCTTTGATCGATACATCATATCTGCAAATGCAAAATGCAAGGAGCATCAAGGTGATGCTTGTGTAAATTTTATGCACCAAATAATCTCATCAAATAAATAAATGAATCTCATTGAACACCAAAATACTTACAAGTCAATAATAGAATTGCAACACATAATATAACAGTAATAAACCCATGAAGGCTTATACGCAATGCTCGATCCATAGCCCTAGTAAAATATAACATAACTATGCTTGTAATCCCTTTGTTTTGTATGAGGAAGTCTTGTGATTCTGCTACCCATCGACTAGCTGGTAACTTTATGTAGTTTTTCTCTTAGCCATATCTGATATACCAGGTTAAAACCTTAGAAAATCATCACAATGTGGTATAATTATATATCTGCCTCCATATGCTTTGTAAACACTAACCTAAATTTTAGTTGGAGATGAACTCTATTTCAAGTAAATGAAATCTTCAGCTGTAGCCATTGCTCGCACACCAGATTCTTTTGATGCCATTGAAAGGAGTGCTCCATCCTGTCTCCTCCATACCTTTAGATACAAATTATATAAATAATCTCTTCATATTTTTTCTTAGCCAGGAAAGACCAAACTTAGATGCAAATAATATATCTTCAAGAGATTTTTGTGGTTAAGAGTGTTGTGATACAAAGATCTGAGGAATATAACCAAAACAGTTATTCTTACTTTGAGATCGAAACCATCCACTTGGGCACTTGTAGTATAAATCCAATCTCTAAAAGGGACTATTGCATACACTGGCTTATTTCCCAACCACGTTCTTGCACATCCTTGGATTTGTTTGGCTTGGATGCCTGCCACATCTATCTCCTGCAAACCCTATGTTATATGAGTTTGAGGTTTAAGCTTTGAGAGGTTATTGCTTGTTCTTTATAGGCTAAGTCTTTCTCATGGTTTGGTATGCTGCAACAGTGGTATGAAACATTGTTTGAAATGTATCTTACAAGCCATTGAACGTAATCAAACATAAACTGTCTATGCTGCTATTTCAATTTCTTGATCTCTTTGTTCATGATTGTACCTTGTTATGTTTGAACATATAAAATTGTTTAGTCCTTTTGATTGATATAGTAAGGAAATTGCAATGTACAAGGTTGAAAATACACTATAATAACTATTATAACTTTATTGTACCTTGTCTCCAATGTTTGTTATTATCTGGTTTATGCCTTGCATTGATTGTTTCTAGTCACAAGAAATCCATATCTTGTTTAGGAAAACCAGTGAAATAGAATTTTAAGATTACATACAATTTTTTTTTATCAAAAACTTTGAAATTAATTTTGATGGTATATAGAAATATCATGTCTTGAATTCTAAGCTTGTCATCAATCAACTATCCTTATGAAACATAAAGTAAAATATTTGTAAAAATGTGTTAAGGATTGGAAAAGAATTATGGCTGAGTAAAACATTTGTAGAAATGTGTTCAGTGTTGTGTTGACGGGTTTTTTATGATCGCACCAACACAAAATAAAGTTACCAATGGTCACTCTATCCTCTCTTGATCAAAGTATCCAGTATGCTAAGATTGCAAGAAAGATCATGCGTTCAACTCCAAGGTTCCTTTAAGCAGTGGATAGTCCCAATTGGCTCGATGTGATTTGTTGGTATTTCAAGGGGACTTACGTAATTGTTCAACAGCAGAGAAAGGGATTTTCAGAGACTCAAAAGATTTATCGGTGAAGCACAAATTTCCTATACTAACCAAAAAGTACTGAATTGAAATGGTTGCAGGGTTCAGAAATGCTACTATCTACTCTAAATGCGAGACATGGAGATCAAATTTCACAAAATTCAACCGAGTTTTGCTTTGCCTCGCTTCGGACAGCTTCCACAAAAGCAGTGCAATCTTCAAAGGAGTAACTAAAAATATTCAAATCACAATTTAACATGAAGACACCATCACAACGACGCATATTAGCATGCAAATCGTAATTGAAGTTAAGTCCAAAATGTTACAGTTGACCACGCAAGGCGAATCCACTGTCAGTGAGCCCGCTAGTGGTATGGATAAGCGAAGTTTGCTCAAATTAAACACCACATTACACAACTACCATCTACTTGCATAAAATGAAATCTATTTTACTCTAAGTTCTACCTAAGATTCTAAGTGAATTGGAAGAACAAAGAAGCCTCGCTAGCTACCCACAACAAAGATGGAACCACAAGCAATGATAACTCTTTTTATTATGAGAGTGTTCACAACAACCTCTTACAAAGCATTCAAATTTGAAAACTTTCCTTCCTCTTCAATCTAAGCTATACTATCGTGGTGAAGCTTTCACAATAGTGGTTTACAATTGAAGTAAGGAAGGAAACTCACAGAAAACTAATGCATGGAAAAAAAAAAAAAATTGATTTTAGGGTTCAGAGGACCCCCTATTGGTTCGACCGAACCCATTAGGGTTTGTTAGAACCTAGGTTCTAACCCTCCTAATACTCTTTCCGCCAAAAATCCATCAAAACCCCTATGTAAGGGGCTTGAATGTCCCTAGTTCAAGCTAACCCTAGGGGTGCTGCTTCAACTTCTTTATTCCCTCATCCCCCGAGACACAAAAAAAACTCTTGAATTTTTGCACCCTTGGAGCTTGGGCTGAGGATGAAATGGAGGAATCTTCACAACCCAACTTGAATCGTAGTCCCCAAAATGAGCTTATCCAATGAATATAATTTTAATATGTTTTGGTTTTATTATGTATTTGTTTTTGCCTTATTAAACATAGGTTTTTCATCAAAATGAAGGTCTTGTTCTCAGACATGTGGAAAAATAGCAGATTATTAAAAAAAAATTGAAAAAATATGAGTGTAATCTATAGATATTGAAGTCCCTGGATCCAACAAAAAATAAAATTGAATTTGATATATACAAAAAAAAGTTGTGTTATATGGTCACACCATGTCTCCACTTTAATTGGTTTGATCCTTTGAAACTTGATTAAAGAAAAAATATTCAATAAAAGTTAAGAGCCTGACCATGGAAGAATTAGATTCTCGTGAAGTTACAAATCTAAATTCAAAAAGAATTATAATTTTATCCCTTCATGGAAAAGTTATATGCTATAATGGGGTGGGTCACTTTTAAAATAAGTTTTTTGAAAACTAGTCTCTGGAGATGGAAAGAAGCGTAATCTGATTCCAAAATTTTGAAAAATATTTTAAAATCTCCACAAAATGTGACAAGACTCTAGTTTTTATCATCTCTCAAATTTTGTTTAGCTATAGGTGTCAGAATGTGAAGATTTAGTTTAAAAAAATAATTTCAGTGTCCAATTTGGCCAAAAATTGTAAACCACTATTGTGGGATCACCCATCAATCTATGTTATCTCTCCTATCTTCTAATCTATGATCTAATAATGTACAAATGAGGGGGGATTCCCCTTTTATAGTTGGCCAACTCTAATGGGCGGCTCAGATTGAAATACAATGAAGGGCTCCTGTATTGCTTTGAAGTCTGGACAATTTTTCCTAAAACAGAGAGTGGGGAATAAATGAGTGCAAGATTCCCACCTCCCTTGGACCACATGGCATTTCACCTCTAATATCTTATAGAAGATTCTCATCCAGAAATGTGTTCCCATTGTTCTTCTCCTTGACTACAAACTCAATGAATCTGGCCAGCATAGCTTCTACCTCTTGAACTGACATGGCAGTCACATTCTCATTCTAAAACTCCAAGACTGCAACTTCTTTCTCCTGCTCGATGATGATTTTCCTCTTAGTTGTCATTCTTTAACTCTGAAGTGCTTGAGGATGATTTCTAATGCCTGGGCTTTCATCTTTTTCTTCCTGATCTTGGACTCGATCATTTCTTCCCCATCACCTGCCTCCCTGAGTTGGGTGCATATTAGGTCTCTGTGGAGAAATTCCAACACTTAGCCATTTCTTCCAACATCTCCCTTCATGGTTTGGGTGCAAATGAGACATCATGGAGGAGTTTGAAACAAGTAACTTTATCCCCTTCCAAGGTTGTAATGTCGTCCTGGAGTACTTGCTCCATCACCCCAAGTCATCATGCTTTGGCCCCCGGTGTCCATCCTATAAAAAAATAAAAAGAACATCAAAACACTTTACAATATAAATTCAATTCACTTACTTGATTTCCATGTTTTGATTTTCAAGGTCTGATTGATCTCTGGATCATTTTTTTGCTAGCAAAATTTGCTTTCTTCATAACTCTTCATCATGGGCGCATTTAACATTTGTGTGCTAGGGCACATACCATCTTGATGTTTTCATTTCATCTTCAAATTCTTCATGCCTTAGACAAATTTCATCCTATCTTGAGCTCAGGTACATTTGACCCCTTCTACCTACTTTTTCCACGCCTTAGAAAATTTTATCCATCTGAGCCTTAGGAAGTTTTATCTCCCTTGGAAAATTTTATCATTCACAAGCTAGGCACCCATTTTGAAATCCCAAGCCAAGGCGTAATTCATTCAAAATTTATTTCCCCTAGAAAATATCCAAGACCCACAAAAAGATTTCCCCTCAAAAAATATTTTTTTAGCTATATTACTCATGTGTACACATGTGAAGGGGTACATTTAATTTTTGTTCACCCTTGGAAATATTTCTCCACTAATGTTTATTTTATCCTTCTCAATTTGGGCGTATTTCAAGGGGGCTACTTCCATCTTTCCCTAACTTAGAAAATATTTCTCACCACTTTGTTCACTTGGGGCGTATTTCATAGGGGGAGCTTTTATTTTCTTACTCTTAGATAATTTACCACCTTTTGTTCACTTGGACACATTTTCTCCCTTGCACTTCCATTTTACAACACTTAGAAAAATTTCTAGTTATCTCACCTTGATGGGCGCATTTAGGGGGTAATGGTTCCATTTTCAATGCCTTAGACAAACTTCAAGTCAACATCTCCATGATGGGTGTGTTTTGGGGTCTCAGGCTTGACCTTTAACTTAGAAAAAAATTCTTTCCAACTTGCTTCATCTCTCTAGGTGGATTTGAGGTCTCTTGCTTCCATCTTGATGCCTTAGAAATTTTCAAACACCTAACTCTTTCCTTGGGAACATTTTGGGGTTGCTCCTGCCATTTTTCCATGACTTAGAACTTTTTCAGTCACCTGCTTAGAGCTTGGGCACATTTTGAGGGTAGAGCTTCCACTTTAACACTTAGAAAATTTTCCATCCCCATTCTTTACTTGGGCGCATTTGCTAGGTGCTCTTGCCAATTTTTAGGACTTAGAATATTTTCCAAACCTCCTTGCTAAGATTGGGTGCATTCAAGGGGTGGTCAAGGAATTTTTATGACTTAGAATATTTTGATGTTTACATCACCTACCTTGGGCGCATTTTCACCCTTGTGAAGGTTGGGCGCATTTGGAGGGTGGTGGAGGAATTCTCAACGCCTTAGTAAAATTTTCCAACTTGCTTCTCCTTTTGGGCGCATTTTAGGGGGTCCTCAGGAAATTTCAACACCTTAGAATATTTCAATGCTTCCTCAGTGACCTAGGCACATTCAAGGTAGTGTACTGCCATTTTTTCCTTAGAGTATTTTTTTTTCAAACCTCTCTTTCACAAGATGGGCGCATTTAGACCCTTGTGCTTCCAGTTTAAATGCCTTAGCAACTTTTCTCCAGCCTCCTCCATCAAGGGTGCATATGAGGGGTCCTTAGGAAATTCCAGTGCCTTAGAAATTTTTAGGGTGCATACAACAGGTGATGCTTCCATTTTTGATGACTTGATCATGTCTGAATACTTAGTCAATTTTGTAACTGGTTCGCCCTAGCTTTCTATTTTTAGTAACCCCTTGGTTTTCATACTTCTGCAACTTCGATTAACTTGAAATTTTCTCCATGGGATCCTTATGACCTAACTGCCCTGTTCACATTGGCCTCCTATGCTAGCCTGCTATTTATAGCCTTGTTCTGGAGGTGACAAGTACTATAAATAGTAAGTACTCAAATTGAGCTCAAATTTTACTAGTGGACTGCTTGAAGGATGTTGATTAGGATGGGATACATTAGTTTTTCAGTTTTCTTGAGTTTTACCCCTCATTTTGAGTCCTGAAGCTGGAAACCCTAATCTAACTTGCATGTGTCAAATAACTTTCGTTTGACCCCATTTCTGTTGCATGTTGCTCTGTTCGTGAAACTAAAGTGTTGGGGAGTTGTTGGAATGAACCTGCTAAAAATAGTAAATACCTAAAAAAGTGACCATCCACCTGTCGAACATGTTTGCATGTCATATTGCCCAAGAGATCTCAAAAAACCTAGAAAAACCCATAAAATTGGTCTGCATGTGAGCATTGGCTAAAAATAGTAAGTTCCTGAAAAATGATCAGCTTGTCTTGCATGTCACATCATCGTGAAGCTCTTGAAAAACCCAGAAAGAATATCCAGACATGCGTTGAAAAATCATACATGCAAACCTTAAAAATTTCCTTTGAAGCCAAAACTGCCAAAAATTCATCATCTCGATTTGCATGTTACATCGTTGCGAAGCTCTTGAAAAACCCAAAAGGATTCTCTAGACATGCATTGAAAAAGCACACATGCAAACCCTAAAATTTGCTTATGAAGGAAAGATTTGCTAAAAATAGCAAGTTGTTTGAATCGGCTCAAATTTTGCAAGTGAGTTCTAAGGGCTCCAAGCACAGTGTAGCAGTTGGAATTTGAAAATCCCTAGAAATAGGCCCCAAATTTGGTACTTACTAAAAATAGTAAGTTGTCATAATTCAGTGAAATTTCAGTGGGAACCTGCCTGAAGCCTTGTAACTACAATGCCAAGCTCATATTTCAATTAGCCAACTCAATTTGACTTCAAAGTAGCCTAAAGAATGAAAACCCTAAATTCACAGACCTAGCCAACATTTCAACTTAAGCTCAAAAGATGGGTACATCCCCAGAAAGACAAACAGAACTCAAAGAGACAACCGAAAAACAAAGCCAAAAGACCCAAATGGAGCAAAAATTAGGGGGTCCCCATTTTGAATGGGGTGATGTGTGAAAAGGTCACAACATGTTGGAAAAGAAGTGTGGTTGGACCACAAGCATACCGTATTATACACATAAGTGGTAAAGGAAAATGTGATTCATGGCATATGTTCTAGGCAGTTGCTCTGTTCTTTGAGGTTTGTGCCATTTTTTTTATGCAAACTGATTTCCAGTAACTTATACCTGCACTTGGATGCTTTAACTACTTCCATAACCTTGGTTGAAATGCCATATTGTGAAACTAGAAATTATAATCAAGTACAAGGACATGTTCTAACAACAAAACATTTACAGTGATAAATGTAATGGTTCAATGTTATGATATGATGCAAGTTGCCTCAATGAGTTGTGTATTTTTATAATTTTGGGTGTTTAGTGATAGAAGTGTTGTAATTGTCCCATGCACTTAGTCTATGTGAGGCTGAGTTGTTGATAATGAATAGGAAGGGATTCTATGGAACTTATTCTCATGTGGTTGAGTAGCTATAATTTTGTCCCATAATTGAGGTCAAAGATCCAATGTTGTTTTGGGGATTCAAATATTTTTTAGTTGATAATGAGTTATGAGTAAGGTACTTAACTTGCTTGCATTGATTTGGTTGCTTTCCATAATTCTCTCTGGATGGAATGAAATTGGTAATAATTGCCTTTTCATTTGAATGGTAACAAATTTTCAAACTATATCACAAATTTGTTTTCTTATCTGTTATCTACTCAAAATTTAGATTTTTGATGCAATCAATGATGGAATTTCTACTTATGGAAGCCACCCATTTATTTAAAGCACACATATAATCCTTTAATTTAAGCTAGTAGAAGGACATTGGGGCTTTCGATCAAATTTCTTTAGAACCACTTATGATAACCACTTTCTTCTTAATTGGCCATTGATGAGTAGGTGGCACTTATATAATGTTTTTCTTTGATAAGATTTGGGATGTTTTAATTGGAATTTAATTGTAAACAATTTCTACAGTCAATATTCCTATTTCACAAATAGTGCTATAACACATGTGATTGTTGACCACTGTATCTATTTTATGATGATCTAATATGTCGTAAATTAGTATAGGTGGAAATTTTGTTCAAGGGAGGTCACAACCTAGATGAAATTTTTCATCCCATATCTTTTGATGGATTCTAGGAGGAAGCGTGGGACTAGAGAGGGAGAATGTGAGGCATAGGTAGTATTATGATAAGGATTTTGATTTGACTTTATATTTATATAGTTTGGTGTTCTTGACACGATTGATGTTAAGATTTTGGGTTTGTGGATATTATTATTCTAGAATTATGACATAAATGTTTTATATGAATGCTTGGATACTTATTTGTGTACAGATGCGATAGTATGTTCATTTAATAAAATAGACTAGTCATAAAACGTTTTGATTAAATGTTTAATTTTTGCAAGGATAAATGTCTTTAATTACTTTGATAGATCTTATGATGATGCTAGAACACTTTAATGTTTCTATTTAATGTTTTTATTATCATTTCCAAAGTGCACTAATGCTTCTATTGAGATGTCGCAAGTAGGCAGCCCAGGTTTCTTAAGAATTGGAGGCAAAGTTCAAATGCTAAAAATATAATTGTTGGTTTTTAATTTTGAAAGGGGGGTTTAATATTAAGTGTAATTTGATTTTTATAATTTTGTTTATTTGTGGAAGGAAATGTGTTTTATTTGTGTAGTTTTTTCATTTAAGGGAAGTTGTAGAGTCGAGAGGAATTCTTTTTAGGGAGGGATTCGGTTATGGTTGGTCTCTCAATTATTTGTACTATTTTTTTCTCCTCATTTTTGGGAGACGAATTGGTGTGAAGATTCTTGCTTCTTTGGGAGATTGGTTGAAAGATATTGGGGGTTGAAGGACAATAACATAGATGAAATTCTTTGCTTGGGATTTTAGGTTGATCCTAACTTGGATAGCTAAGGTTAGTTTTGTACTTTGATGGGGAAATTTAGATGTGTTTATTGAATGGTGGATGGATTTTGTTTGTGTTGTGAATATTTGTGTTATTTTATGTTTTGTGTAGAAACTTGTTTGTGTAATGGGGGTTTATGGATGTGTAAAAGGAGTGGATCTCACTTGAGGGCTGAGAGCCTCCTTTGTACGGGGTTGAGGAGGGTGTGGAGCCTCTCTTGAGGATTTATAATAAAATGATTTTATGTGTCTATATGAAGTAATGGTAGATTGGGTGTTGTATGATGTATGGAGTGGCTAATTGTGGAAGTGTTGTGAATGGGAGATTTGGATGATGAATGGAGTGTGGAATGGTTGGATGTGAAGGAGTTGTGAATTGGGTGTTGTGATAAAGAAGGTGATAAGTTGTAGATGGAAAATTGAATGTGTATGGAGATGTAATGTTGTTCCCCAAGAGGGAAGGGAATCCCCCTTCTCCCCCTTTGCAAGAATCTCGTGTGTGGGTTCTTCGTGAGTACGGGTATTTATATTGTTTTTGGTTTTGTTATCTGTATTTTGCATATGGGCTTTGCCTTCTGCTCGGGGGTGGACTTCTCGGTTATATGGACGGGTGGTGAGCAGTTATGGGTTGTCCATTTGGTATTGCAGGTTTACATAGTGATTTGAATTTGTTAAAGGCAAGGATTGGATACAAATTCTCTTATACTGTTGTACTAGTCTAATGTAAAGAATTATTCAATGTATTGCAGATTGTATAAAAGAATTATGTTATTAAGCAAAATAATTTCTGATGATTAGATATATATTCATATGATATTTCTCCTCTGTGTTATGTAACGATACTATATAAAATCCATGCACTGTATTACGTGGCAATGGGAAACTGTGATATTCTCAAGATGCAATTGTTATATGTTTGTATATGAGTTTCAATTTGGACGCAAATAATGACTTTCAATCAATTTATCTATTGAATCGTATTTTTTGATTTTGACTCCATTATCTTGCATTCGATAGTAATAAAGAACGCCTGTATAGTATTTCTTTCCCTAGCTATGTAATTGTGCTCATCTTTTGGTAACGATAACATTGATTCATTATTGACAGTTTCTGAAAGGAAGCGTTGAGTAGGGTATTATCTTTGTGCTATGGTCAATTAAAGCCAATTATATACAGTACATTATTCTTTTATTAATCTTCTCACACAAAAAATTTTGGAACCTACATTATATTTAAACCTCTCAAGTGTTTTAGACATTTTAGCAGGTCCATTCTTGGCCAATGAAAGGGACCTTCCCACACCTCGGTCGTAGTCTGAATAATGTTTTCCAGTAATACTCTTGCGAATACGCATCTCCAACCTTAATGTATATCATGACTGCAAATGCACCCCACTACAAATCTCTTCCTCTTTTCATAGCCATTTTTTCCTAGCCAGTTCCCTAATTGCCATCCTGCATTATTGGTTAACTTGAATCATGGAAAGATAGAGTCAAGTATTTTGTGTAAAATCTGGTAAAGTTACCATATTGATAACCAAGAAGGTTAAGAAAAGCTCAACTAGCCTGCAGTGTCACATTATGAATTGGTATGAGTGTGGTCGTTACCTGAATAGCTTGAAGGAAAAAAATGTTTCACTTCTCCTTTGCTTTTGGCTGCATTCCTAAAAATTAAACATGTTGTCCATTGACTAAAACTATAGCATGCAAACAAATTAAATACCTTTAGTTTGTTGGTTGTTTCATAATTTCTCTTTGTAGGTTGTTTAAGTATTTAAATGGACCATCATAATCCCCCTAAGACATTATCAATTAATCATGGTTATCCTTCTATCAAGATTATTAAAGAATTTACAAGAATTGTTCACATTGTGTGTTGTCAATATCATGTATAGTCATGTAAATACATTTTAAGTATGAAATCGTGTATTTAAATGTAATTTTACTTCTAACTACATTTATTACATCAAGAGGCGTATTACAATGGCATCCACCAAAAAGCAATGTGTAAGGAAGAACTCTTCAACTAGAAATTGACGTTCAAATGACATGCAAATCCATATCCACTCTTAAATCTTATCTTCTTATCTTTTGATTAAAAAAACACAGTCATTATATTGTTAACTTCCTAAAATGAATTTAAAAAATAATTTTTTTTCTATGAAAGCTATTAGTTTTGTTCGAGATTTCGCTTTTTAATTGTTTAAATATTTTCAATAAAACTCAAATATTATTTAAAATATATTTTAATATTAGTTTTGGGAAGATAAATATGAAGTGGTAATCTAAAAGAAAAAAAAATGGTTACAATTTAAAATAGCATTCAATTAGGGTTAGGATTAGAGTTTTGATTTATATTTAATTCATTTGTATAGATAATCACTACAATTTAATTAATTATTTAAAAAATAAATAATATTTTTTTATAAATTTTAGAAATTAGAATTTTATTTTATTTTAGAATGAAATTTAAGTTTTCAAGATATTGTGGTGATTTCTCTTGCAAACATATTAAAGAGATTACAGACTAATTGTGATTAAATGCTAATTGCTAAAACATTGTGATTAATAGGACCAAAACTAAGTATCTTATTGCTATTTTACACTGCAAATCACCACAATTGATGAGCTGGAATAACTCAAGTTTAAGATTTTTGAGTGAATGATATAACTAACTGTGGGGATGTTTATATCAAGTTTCTAAACCACCTCATTCTGTTAGCTAATTTGTTAGAATAAAGCAAATAATTTCTTATAAATTATAAATTAGCAGGGCTTTTTACTATTTGCATGTGTTTTCTTTCTATATCTATTATTAGCTAATATTCTTCTTGAATAGTCTAAGACCTCTATAAATCAAAGGCATATGGAATCAATTCAAAATCAAAAAAATAAAGCTATAATTTTCTTAGCATATTGTTGAGTTTTTGTCTATCTCTGGTTTTTCCTTCTAAAAGACCTCAATCCTCTATTTCGAAATCTTCATCTATGCACTACTCTTCATTCTCCATTTCAACATCTCTCATCACTATGTACACCCATTGCCTAGTTATCAATGGAGTACATAGCGACAAGAGGTTTCAAAAGAGGATATCAAAGAGCAATTAGACACATTGATACAAAGCTTTTCAATGGCAATGAAAGAGGATGGAGGAGGCAAGTTAGTATATAACTATTGATATATTGTATGTTTTTTAAATGAGTTTTGTAGTGCAAAGTAGATATGTAGTCTGCATGACAATTCGCTGTGTCATAGCTTTGAAGGGCTTCTGATTTACATAACTTCTAATTCATGTGAGAATATGTTTTGAGTGAGTTTCAATTTAGGTGGTCCTGTTTAAGTCAAGGTTTAGCCTGATCTTTTGTTTCCTTCCCCTTGAATTTCTGATCTATTGTGTTATTTTTGTAATTATGAATGTGTCTATAGATGTTTAATCTTAGCACAGTTTAGTTCTAGCACAATTAATCTCACATAGTTATTGAAGATGAGATGGATGAATGATATCCCATTGAGAAGCAGCAAACAAAGCCAAAAAAATAATAGCACAGTAAGACTGTTTACACAAAAAATAGCTATGCATTGTATTATGAGGCATTTGTTTACCATTGATTTTAGAAAATAAATTGTTGCATATTTTATGATTACTTAACTCTTTTCAAATATTTTAAACAGGGAGAAATAAACATTAGAGAAGCTAAGTCTGATAGGACAAAGATATGCAACAGACATGGCCGAGCTAAGTTTGAAAAACAAATTTTTCCCAAGTTTTGTAGTTTGGAGAAAACCATAATTATTTGTATTGCCAATTTTTCATATACGAAGAACTAGACTTGGCAGCATAACAACAACATTTAACAAATTCTTTAATTCTTTCTAACTCAATTTTCTTGCCATTTTGTTGTACTATCTCTGTAATTTCGCTATCTTCTTGATGATGGATTAGAATGAAATGAAATGTCTAGGGAAATGAAAATTCTTACCATAGCAATAAAATATTTCTACTAGTTGGCTAATTTTCAACCATCTTTCAAACATTATGTGTGCTAATAGGTAATTCTTTAAAGTTACGAGATTTTTAAGTGTACATGCTTCATTAGTACTATTGCTACTCTAAAACAAGCACATGATCTAACCTTTTGATCTAAATCTGATTGATTTCAATTTTTTTTGGGGTAGTATAAAAAGACAATTACAGTATAAACCCAATTCAACTTGTTTCTCACTTGCCTTCATATGCTTGTCTGTGCAATACGTAGTTGAGGTGAAGATAGATTCTCTCCACAAGTTGAGCTAAAGCTAACTTAAGCTTATGTACAAATCGAGTGATTAAATAGAGAGAGGTGGTACTGATTATTTGTTAGAAAATTTAGTTAAACAACTAAAGTGCCTCAACATGGAACATTTATCTATGATAACAAAAAAAATTATGCACAATGAAAAGGAATCTGGACAGTAAAAAAACCCAATAACCCCTTAAGCTTATCTCATGGACAAACTTGTAAGGAGGAACTCCACTATTAATAATGAAAAGCAAGAAAGGGTGTTGAAGAATCAATTGAAATGACTCAAACAATTTGCAATAGGAAAAGGAAAATTATTGCTTCTATTAATATTTTTCTTTGTAATTTGTCTACTTTAGTATTTTTATTACTAATGTTTTCTAATTTAAAAAGGGTATAGCCTAGAGGAGTTTATTTAATTATAAATATTTAATGTATTTAAATTTATTATGATATGTGCAATGTTATCTCTTTAATATGGTTTATAAGATAAAATAATTTTAAAAGGGTTTTCTCAAATTTGTATTTAAATGGAAATATAAGGTGAATGTATAGGAGTATGAGTGTAAAGATAATATAGGGATAAATATGTGATAATAAATGTGTATAATGATGGGTCAAGATCATAGAAATGATCCCAACCTCATGCAAGACATTCTTGAACCAAAATTGAGGATTTATGGATCATATGGAGTAGCTTGAGATCATGTATATGATATGAATTTTATCTCTATTATTATAAATTTCTATTACATGTGATTTAAGAATACATATTTTAAGATTTTGGTGTCCCCATATGTAATGATGTAACTATATTTTAAAGGGAAGTTTTGAAAAAATAAAAATTGTTTAACATAATACGACTAATTAATATATATTGGAGAGGAAGACTTGAAAGTATAATTGAATAGTAAGGATTTTTTGACACACATTAAATAATTCTATTAGATATTTGAAGCATAGAAATAATATATGTCATATTTTCTCATCTTATATGTATAATCCATGCCACTTCCTTAGAACTATTTAATCATAAAAAAGTTATAATTAATTAGTTGAAATTAAATTAAATTAAATTAAATTGAATTATAATGTAATATAATAAAATAAAATTGACATATAAAAAGGAAAAATGTAAAAGTAAATATAAAAATGATAATTTTAATTCATATAATAAAATACAAATTAATATATAACTTTTAAATATTTCTAACCCTAATTGTGATGGTAACCCCAACCCAATTTCTAATTCTAACTCTAATCATAATTGGAACCCTAACCCTAACCCTAATCTTACTACTAACGCTAACCCAACCCTAATCCCAATATATGTAAGCACGATGAAAATAGGCGCCTTGAGAAGGATAACTCTTGGCACATTATACATATATTCGTTTACACGAATACATAGATTTATATATGAAAATTGTATATCGATTTTGAACCTCTAATCAAATGAGATTAATGTATGTATACTTAAAACAAAAATTACTTTGTCTCTGTTGGTTACCGTCATGATATTCATATCCATATTGTTATAGCTAAATTTGATTGTTATTTAATGAGGTAATCTTATTATCATTATTTCCTTTAGTACTTGTATAAACCATTATTATTGAGTTTAATGTAAAATTATTATTATTATTATTAACTTTGAGCTAGTTGTTGCGGATATTTCTATAGAGTTGTTGGAACTACAGTCCTAGTGCTAATCATAGTTTGAATGAAACTTGCAACAACAAGACTTTCTCCTTCTTAACATTATACCCACATAATTAAGGAAATATTTTAATCCAAGCTAAGTTATTTATGTTTGATTGCTTTATTCTATTAATTATTTATTTGCAATCCAATATTTTGTTGTGTTTTATTCATTTGTGCGGGGAGGGCATTACAATTTCAACCTTTGTACCCAGTCCCTTCGATATGCTTTCCTGTTTGCATAAAATGAAAAAAAATAGAGCCCACACCAGAAAATATATTATAAGTAGGAGGTATTTTTCCATAGCTTGTCAAATTATGATATTTCTATCAGGATTCAACTATGTAGTTTTACGAGTCAAACTCATTGACCCATGTTTCATGAGTAGTGGTTCACAATAGCCCATCTCTCATGATAATGAATGGTCCACTTAGCACTCATTGCATCTAGGTGATGCTCAAAGAGGTTAAGCACGCTTGAGCTGGAGTAGTACTGGGATGGGTGACCTCTTGGGAAGGTTGAATGCTTGAGTTGGAGTAGTACTAGGATGGGTGACCTCCTAGGAAGGCCCAATGCTTCACCTTTGTGAGCATCACCTAGATGCAATGAGTGCTAAGTGGACCATTCATTAATGAGTGCTAAGTGGACCCTTCATTATCATGAGAGATGGGTTCTTGTGAACCACTACTCATGAAACATGGGTCAATGAGTTTGGCTTGTAAAACTACACGGTTGGATCCTGATAGCAATATCATAAATATATTATAACCTACAATCATTGAAGATGGTGTTGATTTCTCTGTGTGCTAGGGTTTTGTGGTGGAGCTCACAACCTTCCTCCACATTGTTGGTGTGAATAAATGTCTTGTACCCAGCTAATTCATTCACTAGGTAATTAGGGGACATATTCACATGATTAAGTTTACTTAGGATATAAGATTATTTCTAGAAGTCTTAGTTGGTTTTTCTAGAACTTATCTTATCTAGCTATATTGCATGATTCCTAGGTAGTTAGTTGTCTCATGTCATAGGATTAAGACACTTGTCATGATCTTGTCTAATCCTATCTCTCTGCCTTGCCTTTATAAGCAAGGCATCTCACGTACATTTTCATATTCAACCAAATTATTCAATCTTGCATTGTGAAGCAAGCTTTCTTGCCATTGTCTCTCTTGTAGAAGTGGTTTTGGTCTAGCAACTATTCCTAGGGGTATTGGAAAGTCACCATTTACTTCCACATTGTATCAAAGCACCAGGTGTTACAGATTCCTTCCTAGATCTGAGGGGTTCATGTTGGCTTGAAGTTTTTGTTGGGTGCAGATTAGGGTTTCAAGGACCTCACAATTGAGATCAGGTGGCCGTGTAGACAAATTTTGACATTAAATTCATCCATTTTGGGTAAAGTTGTTTTTGAGAAAAAAAAAATTGTTGGAACACCTCCCAAGCAGTACGATTTTTCCAATTTCACAAAAAAACATATTTTGTAAAAATATTTTTCTGTGAGTTTGTTAAAAAATTTGGTGCAAAATTTCATTGTAATCAAGCAAATACTTTTGTAAAATTTTGGGCATTTTTTGTATTGGGCAATATTTATATTTATCTACATATTATATCGACAGTCAAATCAGGGTTACCATCCTTTTCTGCCAAGTCCGTGAGCTGTCGTATCGACTCCTATTGCATTGGCTTTTGGCTTCAAATCTAATTGATCGATCTAACGATCATATCGGCGGTCATAGCCAAAGATCTGTGCAAGGGTTGTACATAACACATACATAGCCTAAGATCCAGCGTTTGTGGCATATTTTGACTCCACCAATCAATGTCCTATCAACATCCTCCTTGGTCCACTGTCATATCATACCGTCACTCAACCATCAGGTACTTTATCGGCAATCACATCGGGGTCTTTATTTACTGCAGAGTACAAATTTCTCTTAATCACTACCATTGTTGGTTCCTATTTGATCGACATCCACACAATCTCATCGGTGACTATAGGGTATGATCTGTGGTCGGTATTGTCATTGCAAGGTGCACACGACCACATCTGCAGGTCATCTGTCGGTGTACCTTTGTCACATCAACAATGACCGGTCTCATCTGCCACAGTCCGCGTCAACAACCAATCACTGACTGCGATACAAAGGCATTTATTTTTTGGTTGGAATTTATTTGTTTTGAAGATTTTTATATATAAATCTTTGTATAAAAATTGCCAACCTATTTAGAAGACCGACAGTTTCTCTATACCGGTCAAGGTCGGTGGTTATGAAACCCTAAGTCTTGTGGCTGTCGGGTTTTTATTATTTGCATTTGTAATGCTAGCAGTCATATGGAGGACTGATTTTTAGCCTCGGGTGCCAAAAATTTGCACCATTTTAGCTTTGTATTTTTCCCTGAAGTGCCTTTCTATAGGGCTTTTTTTTCATTTTTTCATTACTTTGGCTAACAGGGGCGGATTTTTTCAAACGAAATATTGTCAGAAAGCTGGAAGTCTAAATTTTTCAGTGGTGTAGATATTTTGCAAAAATTTTGCAGTTTTGTACCATTTTTTCCAGGTTGAAGACAAATCTCCATTTGTGGCTTCCAAGCTTATATCTTTTGCTCTGGACTCTGATTTTTGCAAAAATTTTGGCATTTGGAAGGTATTTAGGAGCACTTTAATTCTATTCATGCACTTTTTGCAGATTTGTTTCCAAATTTTCTCAATTTTAGTTTGAAGCTAGTTTGGTAGTTTGGATACATTGTTGTATAGTTGCAAATAAAGTGTAATTTTGTTTGGGACAAAGGGGTTGATTTCTTGTATTTGAGGGAAATTTGTTGTTCCTCTCTTGTAATATCTAATTGTATCATGGATTTTCCAAAAGTTGTATCTCTAACTCCATATAACTATCATGAGTGGAGAACTCAAATGGAGTTATTATTGTTAAAATTGAAGTTGCAAAGAATCACATTTGGTCAAAATCCAGAACCCACAGGAGCAAAAGAGAGAAGAAAATGGCTTGATAGAAGGGATGAAGCTCTTGGTACTCTTCTTTTGTCTATTTCTCCAGATATTAGATATCATGTTGCATCTTGCACACATCCTAATCAAGTCTGGACTACTTTAGGGAGTCTCTTTGGTAAGGGTGCTGGCAAGAAGTTGAGTCCACTTTTTGGCCAAAAAAGTGGAAGTGTTTTCCCTGAGTTTTAGAATTTGATACATTTGACCTTAAAATTTGAAGCACTTAGATATGAAATATTCAAAAAAGTATTTGAAGTACTTGGAGTCTAGTTTCCAAATATGTAATTTATTTCAATACCCAGATTGTACAAATTGAGTTTCAATAGGCATTTCTAAAAACCATTGTTTAAAAGTAACTTTTTTTTTACCATACCATGCATGTGTACGACATCCATATTTTGACCTAAATTATCATATTTTCTAAAATCCTTTTAAAGATTTGGTGGACTCCACCAAGCTTGTTTCGAAAGTATTTTTTATAATTTTATTGTTTTTTTGTTAAATTTTATTAGAACATTTTCGCTTTGAAAATCATTATGTGCCAACATGGCAGACCTAAACTTATTCATTTTTATTTTTTAATTGAAAATAATTGCCTGAAGTTTGTTCTCGTAAGTACCTGCTCGTCAAAATGTTATGTTGATCAAAAAGTTATTAAAGATAGTTAAAAAACCTTGATATTTAAAGTTTATGGACCAATTCCATCAGAAATTACTTGAAAAATAGAAAAAATAATCCAATTGTAAAAAAAATACATATTTGGAATCTGCACTATCTCATCTAAAATGGGTTTTACCATCAAAATTCTCAAGAAAAAGGTCACCTTATAGTGTCTAAACTTTCGAGTATTTTTCTCTTCCTCTCGAGTATTGTTAGGACCTTCAAGTTGCAGGTCAAAACTGTGTCAAGGCCTAGGTTCGGATTCTCATTGCTTTTCCGAATCAAAATACAGCAGGCAAAACCTGGACCAAAAATTCATATTTTAAAATGGGATCCCATTGCATAATTTTTATTTTTTTATGGTTCTACGAAATGAACGAGATGTTGTTTTGAAAATTGCTAAAAATGGAAAGTTTCCATTTTCAAAAAGTTTTCAAAATGATCTCTGCTTTGAAATCCTCTAAAATGGAAATTCTTTCAAAATTGAAAGTTTCCAAAATAAGTTTTCAAAAAAATGGCAAGTTTCTTAAAATGATCATTTTTGAAATTTATGTTTTGAAATTTTCAAATAGATCCGGCTTTTGAAAAATTTTCCAAAATGGAAAATTTTCGTAATCGGATCCCATTTTCTTAAATTTAGGTTTGATCCTTGGTGTTAAACGAGATCCCATTTTTTAAAAATGGGATCTCGCTTTTTAAAAAAGGGATCTCATTTATTAAAAAACGAGATCCTATTTTTTGCAAGTCGATTTCATTTTTTTGCCTAAGGCAAAATCTTCCACATTTCGTGGACTCATCTTCTTGCATTTACCTGTAAGCTAGATAAGATGAGGAAATTTAAGTTGGAGAATGAACTAATGGGTCTTAATCCATCAAATTTTGACAATATCCAAGACTTCTTCTCTAAGCTCAATTCTCTAAGATTGTAGTTATCTAATTGTGGGGTCACTAAAGAGGATGAATAGTTGAATCTTTCAATTCTTGCAAAGCTTGGTCCTGAGTATTCAGTTTTTGTTTGTACACTCTATGCTACAATGGATGCCCTTGGCAATGCATACAAAAATTCCTTCTCTTGATGAATTTGCAACTCAAATCACAAGGGAACAAGCAAAGTTGGTACACATGGGAACATTGAAGTCTTCTGCATCTCATGCTCTCTTTGCAAGGGATACAAAGGCTTCAAGTGGCAAAGGTAAGAAGCAAAACAAGGCTCCCAAGTATAATGAGCAAGGTAAAGATCCTCCTTCACATAACACTCCTGAGTCCACATCCTCTTCAAAAGAGGAATCACCCAAAAAGAAGTTCAAATGTGCATATTATAAAAGGTTAGGACATGACGAGCATAGATGTTATATTAAGAAGATTGATGAACTCACAGACCTTCTTCAAAAGAATAACATTCAACTGCCCTCATTAGTGTCTTCTACTTCTTCTTCATCATCTCAATCGACAGCCCCCTCATCATCACCTCAGTCAGAGAATACGACATCTACTTCTGGGCTACATAAAATGAAAGGACAAGCACTCTTGGCCTCTACAAGTCCTGAATCTCATAGATGGCTTCTTGATCTAGGGGCATCTCATCATATGGCATCTTCTATGGATATGTTCTCTTCTTTTGAGCCTTGTAATTCACCTCATATATTGATGGGTAACAATACCTATATTAAGGTAAGTGGGAAGGGTTCTATTGACATGGGGGAAGGGACTTTCAATGATGTGCTTTGTGTTCCTTCCTTGACAACAAATCTCCTTTCTATTTATCAAATTACTCATGGAGGTCAAGGTAAAACAGTTGAGTTCACTCCAGATAGGGTGTACATAAGGGACTTGGAGACTAGGGATATTGTTGCTATTAGGGTGGTTGATTATTCATCTTGTGTATATTCCTTTTCACATTTTGCTTCAGAAGATGATAATGTTCCTTTGACTACATCACACACTCCATTGAGTGTGAACCATGTTAGTGAGGAAAAGTTTGGTCATCTACACCTTGGTATTCTAGAGACCAGTGCTGAGCTTCCTACTCCACCTCCAACTCCTTCAACCATTGATGCTTCTATTTAGGAGGATGATCATAGTTTTTTAGATCTTTATTTGTGGGAAGAGTATTTGATGGGTATCTCTAACTTGTTCATGGAGTCTCATATTGTAGATTTGGAGGACATGCTTGAGGGAGTTTCTCCCCTCCTTGATGACAATTTCAACACAACTATTACCCCCTCTACTTTTCCTTTGGAGATTGACATTCATGAGTCTCCTCCTTCACTTGATTTGTCATGTTTCTTGGTTGAGTTTGACCATGACTATGTTGTGACTCATTCAAGTTTGGAGACTCCTCATCAATTTTCAGAGACATACATGTTGATTGTTCATTCTTCCTCCTTTTAGTTAGACATGGAGTGGCTTCTTCATCAACTTATGGACTTTTTTCTTCCTAAGGGGAGATGTGTTACTTGCAGACATTGGATCATCTTTTGTTTTCAGGCATTCTTCATCAACATTGGAGCTTCTTCATTATGGGGGGGATATCTTATCTATCATTTTCCCTCTTATGGGGGGGTCATTATTTGTATATACATGATGAATGTAGTCCTTGGGGGGTATCATAAAGTCCTCCATACATCATGTTTGTTTTTTGTTTTATTTTCTCTCTTTTGGAGAGGAGTTTTGTCCCACTGGGTTTTCTCCTTTTCTCCGCCTGTGAGAGATTGTTTGCATCTTTTTCATTTGCATTTGTAAATGGGTACCTAACATGGCCTAGTAGCTGGGACCCATCTTCATCTTCATCTTTGCATAGTTTGCATAATAATCTTCTCCCTAAGTTGCACTTAAGCGGGGGTGTTGGTGTGAATAAATGTCTTGTACCTAGCTAATTCATTCACTAGGTAATTAGGGGACATATTCACATGATTAAGTTTACTTAGGATACAAGATTCTTTTTAGAAGTTTTAATTGGATTTTCTAGAACTTATCTTATCTAGCTATATTGCATGATTCCTAGGTAATTAGTTGTCTTATGTCATAAGATTA
>VDFB02023649.1:0-106659 GCA_007258455.2 Sequoia sempervirens | reverse complement strand
CTCTCAATTGTTTCAATGTTTTGGGTGCCTTCATCTCAAGGATTGCTTTTGCCTTGGTAGGGTCTACCTCAATACCTCTCATTGACACTATGTATCCTAGCAACTTTCCTGATTGTACGCCGAAGACACTTCTTTGGATTTAATCAGACCTTGTATTCCTCCAACCTGTCAAAAATAGTGCTCAAGGTTGCTATGTGATCCTTCCTCTTTCTAGATTTGGCTAGTATTTCATTGACATAATCTTTGATAGTTTTATGGATCATGTCATAGAAGATTAATGTCATGGCTCTTTGGTATGTTATCCTGCATTCTTCAAGCCAAATGGCATGATATTCCAGCAGTAAGTCCCCCATGGACAAGTGAGGTTGTTTTGTGTTGGTCTTCTTTAGCAATCATTATCTGGTTGTATCCCGAGAAACCATCCATTAGGGAAAGCATTTCATGTCCTGCTGTCATGTCCACAATCATGTCAATGTTGGGCAACGGGAAATCATCTTTTGAACATGCTTTGTTTAAGTCCCTGAAATTTGTACAGATTCTGATGCCCCCATCGGGTTTTGAGACAGGCACCAGGTTGGATACCCACTCAGGGTAGTCAATTGGTCATATGAATCCTGCGTCAAGTAGCTTCTTTAATTCCATTTTGAATAGTAAGACGATCTAAGGATGCATTTTCCTGAGTTTTTGTTGGATAGGCTTTGCTTCAGGATATATTGCTAGATGATGAACTGCAATCTCTGGGTCAAGCCCAGGCATGTCTACATAGCTCCATGAAAAATTAACTTGTCTTTCTCTCAAGAAGGCTGCTAGGAGCTCTTGTTCCTCTGATAGTAATGACTCCGCATAGAATGTGATGTAAGGTGTCTGCTCTGTTCCTAGGTTGATTGGATTACATTTTTGGCTAGGACCGTTGATTTTTCCCGATGGAGAGCTCTAAAAGGAAGATTGAATCCCCCATCATCAGGCACCTTAGAGAGGTTTTCACTCAAGGAATTAGATATTATTCTTAATTTCTCACTTTTGCGACTGAGGGATTTAATCGTTTCCCCATAATAGGCCTGTGTATCTAGCTCGATGATGAATCCTGCTTTGTGATCCCCACACAGAATATTATCTTGTAGTCCCATGAATTCTAAGAGTGCCTCATCATTTTCGAATGTGTCAAGAATTGGTGATCCTCATTGGTCATAATCGATGAGTTGTGGGTAGACTAGACAGATTTCATGGTTTTGGTTTTTAGATTCATAAGATAGGGCGCTAATCATGAGAAGGGTGGTATCCTCAAAGAGCATGGATAGGTTGGTTATGGGATCCTCATAATCACTACTACTACAGATGTCAATTATGTCAAATGTGAAATTATCTATGATGCAGCTAGTGGATATAGGTAAGCGAAGTTCAGTTGGTGTTGGTTCACGGGGAGTCTTGACTGCTTTAACTGGGGGAACTCATCCACGTATGGTTATTCTTGGAGGGGTAAATCCGAGGCCAAGATTTCTCATTCACGTCTCAGGAATGAGGGGTATTATAAGCCCATTTTCATTTTATCCTAGTTTCTGGTTTCTTTCATAGCCCATTGCGAGCATCATTTGCAAACCTTTGCTTCTATCATCCATTGGTAGATTAGTTGTTGGTCTATTATCTTGGTATAGGAGATGAGATGGGTCCTCCTCTATGACTTCTTGGCCAAGATATCCCCAACTTCTGAAGTTGGGATATTCTTCAGGGGATGTTTGAGAAGTGGAGGCTTGATTTGATTGCGGACGTCCTCATGATCTAGGAGATTGTGGTAATTCTCCTACCACAAAGGCATTTTTGGGAATCATATAATTTCCGCAACCATTGTCTTGGATGATGACTTTGATACCAGAGATGGTGGGGATGGCAGGTGTCTCTATCACAGAAGTGGAAGTGAGAGTGGCTGGGTCAATGTATGGTGTTGATGGGCCTTCATCATTTTTAGGTACTTGAGGTATTTTGTAGCATTTGGCCTCTAGGTTCTTACAGTAGGAGAATGGTTCAGGATCTCCATGGATGGTGACCTCTTGTCCTTCATATGTGAATTTGACACATTGATGGAAGGTTGATGCTACTGCTTGCATTGCATGGATCCATAGATGTCCCAGAAGAATGTTATAAGGCAAGTTGAGGTCCAGGACCTAATAGGTTATTTCCATGATAGCTGGCCCTACTTGAATAGGGATTTGGATTGTGCCTTGGGACACTCTTTCCTGATCATCATATGCTCTGATTGTAATACCTTTTCCTTTGTCGATGGAATCCTCTGAGATTTTTAGGTTCTTAATGAGCTTAAGGGAACAAATATTCAAGCCTGCCCCTCCATCCACCAAGACTCACTTGACTTTATTTTTCTGCATTAGGACCTCTAAATGGAGTACACGGTTGTGAGATGGTTGAGTGGGAAAATCTTGATCCAAAAATTTAAGGAGATTCAGGGTGATGATGTTTCCAACCATAGCTTGGAATTGTTTCGCATCAAGATCTACGGGGACAATTGATGAAGCCAATGCTTCATCAAGGATTTTCTTGTGGATAGATGAAATTTTTAGCAACTCCATGATGGATATTTATGCTCGGGTTCTTTTCAGTTGATCAAGGACATTGTAACCATTGGGAACGGATCTGGGATTGGGTGTGGGTGCTCTATTTGGCTGAGATGACCCTAAAATGGTAACTTTGCGGCCTCTTATGGTGACTCCACAATCGACATGGGCTCCTTTGATGATGATGGTAGCGTAGTCGTCATCCAGGGATGCGATGACATGGTTGTACACATGATTCACATTCTTGAAGGTACCTTTCCCCTTATCAGTGTTATTGTTCCCTTTATTGTTATGGTTAGGCATCTGATTCGTGTATATTTTGAGATTTTGATTTCCTGTTGGTTGTTCCACATTTATCATTCTTTGATTAATGAGGTCTTGGACTAGGTTCTTCAACCTCATGCAACTATTAGTGCTATTCCCTTTGATTTTTTGGAAGTCCCATAGCTGATTTTTGTTGTACCAAGGAGGTTTCACCTCTGGTTCTTGATAATTCTCGTAGGTGGGGGCTTTGATGAGGTTTTCATTTATCAATTTCTTCATGATGACTTTGAGTGGTTCCCCAAGGGTGGTGTACTTCTGCTTCATGAAATTCTTGTTTTTCTAGGGTGGTTCCCTTTGATCATTGATGTTATTGATTACTTGATTATTTGGTCACTGTGTCGTTGTGCTAGTTTGATGATTGTTTTGATGATGGTTTTGGATTTGTGGTGCGGGTGTGTTTTGCCGAGGGGCACTGATGACAACTTTGGCATTGACGACACCATCATTAGTAACATTTTTGTTTCTTGCCCATGTGCGAGGTTTGTCATTGTAACTAGCAGATGGGTGATTATTTTGCTATTTGGGATATGCAGTTTATCCTCTAAGTTGTGTCATAAGGGCTCGTTCCATGCTGAGCTACTTGGAAATCAATTGGTCATACGTTGTGATCCCTTGGACTTTGAGATGGAATACCAAGAGGCCGTCAAGGTTGGATATGATAGTGCACACTTGTTGTTCCTTGAGCATGACCCATTTGCTCTAATTGGCCTTGGATTGCCATCATTGTAGAAATGAAGTGAATGATTCATTCTTACCTTATTTCAGAGCTGATAGTTCCTCTAGACTGACATCCATAGCAATATTGCATGCATAGTTTTTGATGAATGCATCTATGATTTCTTGGAATGTCTTGATGCCTGTAGGTAGGCGAGAAATCCATTCCATGGCGTGGCCAACCAAAAGCCTAGGAAATAGCCGCATTAGATAAGTATTGTCATATGCGACTTCCATGCAATGAACTTGGAATTCCCTGGTGTGATCTTTAAGGTTTCCCGTCCCACGATATTTGTCAAATTTTGGGATCTCAAATCCCTTGGGGAACAGTTTCATTACAAGACTTCTATTGAATGGGTAAGGACACAAGTTGCTTGGTGTTTTTATGGTTTTCCCTGATTGGAGATCAAGTACTTGTGAAAGTAACTTGATTTGTGTTGCTACATCATTTTGGGGATCAAGGGGTGGGATGAAATTGTTATGAGGTGGTTCATTTTTTGATGGGATGGGTGGATTGGTTTATGTTTTGACTGGTTGATGTGTTGATTTGTAGTATTTTCATATTCTACTGAGCCATGTATGCTTGTACTTGCTATTGTATGAATAACGCTTGTTGTTGGTCTTGTTGCTGCTGTGCCAGGATTGCCTGTTGCTAAGCCTACTGTTGTTGTTGCACCAACAATGCTGCTTGTTGTGATGCTAGTTGGGCCACTTCTTGTTGTTCTTGGTATTGATTTAGTGCTTACTGATATTCTTGGTACTAGGACGCTTGTTGTTGTGCGAGATACTATGCTTGTGCTTGTGCTTGTTGTGCTTGATATTGGGCTTGGGCTTGAGTGTGTGCTAGAGCTTGTGCCTAAGCTTGAGCTTGAGCTTGAGCTTGAGCTTGAGTGGCTTGATCTTGTGCCTGAGCTTGTTTTTGTTGCAATAAGATTTGGGCTTGAGTAGCCTATTGTGCTTGTAATGCAGCTTGGGCAGCTTGAGTAGCTTGCATGGCTTGAGTGGCTTGCTGAGCAGCTAGTTGCACAACTTGTTGTTTTTATACTTGCAGGAGTGCCTTTTGATAGGTAGCTTGCTAAGCGGCTTGCAACACAATACTGTATTGTCTTGATGTATTGGAGCATGGTGGTGGTGGTGGCAGTGGTGGATTTAGAATGGTGCTTGTTGTGGTGGTGAGAGGTGCTGTCATGTTGATGGTTGGGGTTTGAGTGGTAGATGGTGCGATCGATGTGGTTGGTCCTTGAGAGAACATGTTTTTAGGGATGGTTGATGATGTGGTGATTTCCTATGTGGTTTCCATCTATTGTTGTGATGTTAATGACAAGTTTTGGGAGTTTGGCGTGATGCTTTGATTGATGTTCAGGATGTTGGTTTGATTTTGATTGATACTTGGTAAAGGGGAAGCCATAAGAAAAGAAGTGGTGTGGATTATGATGGAAATGGTGCAAGTGGTGAAAATGTGAGGGATGGCATAGTGTCGAAAATGCCCCCTTGTCCGAACATGTCACCCTCTCCTTCTGAGGTTGTGGGGAGAGAAGTTTGGGGTGTTGCGCGAAAGGATGATGATGATGGATCATTTGTATCATGAAAGGTGAGAGGGACATATGTATGTAATGGATTTTGGGGGATGGATTGTCCCAATATGGTGTTTGCGTCCAAATCCTGATTATTCACAAGGAGGTGTGTTTGTAATGCATTGAGAAATGCACTTCCCTTGTTAACAATGGGTTGAGTTGGAGCAATGGATGTTGTCATTTGGGGGATGTCTTGGGTGATGTTTTGGAATGGAGGTGTAGATGAAATGGGGATGGTGGATGAGATTGGGGGTGTGATCCCAAAAGATGGTTCCGAAATAGTACTCACATCAAAATCATAAGGGAGTTTATCCCCTTGTTTTACTAATTCAAGCATGTATAGTGAAGGATTGAGTCTCATCATGATGTTGATAATCTTATGATTCTCTGGATTTTGAACTATTTCGGTGATTTCCTCATGTGACATCCCAAAGGGATTATTGGTAAGAGCCTCCACTTGACCTTCCTCTTGAGGGTTTTGTGATGATGAAGGAAAGTTGATTAGAGGATTACTTGATTCAACGGGATTTATTTCAGAATTTGTTTGGCTTAGGTCACTTGAAGTGGGTTTTTCTTTGCTGGCTTCCATGTTCTTCTTGTATTGAGATCTAGTTTGAACCATAAAATAAGGATCAATTTTCAAGAATATAGGAGATGAATCTTTAATTCTTTGGATTGATGTAATCTTAGGCACAAAAGAGAAAATTTAGGATATTTTGAGGATCAAAGGTGATATGATGGGGATGATGCAAAAGATGGGTGATGTGGATGTTTGAACTTTTGAGAAATCTTGAGGGGATACTAGACTTTTTAAGACCTTTTGGATTTGTTTTGGATTTTGAATTGACCTTGATTTGATTTTTTTTTGGTTTGATTTGTTTTGTATTATGAACAAATGGACCCTAAGATGTTGGATGATTATCTATGGGGCAGATTTCTCAAAGGATGACAATTTGAATATGTGTAGGGAGAAGGATGCATCTATCCACACCTATTCAAACAAGATGATGATTTAACCAAGCATATGAAGAAGGATGCATCTACATATACCTATCTAAACAAGATGGTTTGATAATTTGACTAAGCATATGCAAAAGGATGCATCTACATATACCTAACCAAAGATGATTTGATTCAAAAAAAATCAAGGATTTTTCTTCAAGGATTTGATGATTTTGATTTTTGCCAAAAAGCCTAGCATGGAGGATAATTTCAAATTTTTTTCAAAAGATGATGGTGAGGTGATTTTGGTTTTATGTTCAAGGATGGATGAAAAGGTTTGATTTTGATCCTAGGATGTTCCTAAAAAAACACTTGTTTACTAGACCTCAGTATTTGAAGAACATGCAATACTTCTAAGGACCTTTTAACCAAGAAGTGGTTCAAACTAAGCATACATTTCCGGATTGTTCAAAAGAATGAGTCTATAGAACCTTATGATTTTTTTGCTTATTTTGATATGTTGCTTTTGATTGCACTTCCTAATGTATTTCTTGATGACCTTTCGAGTGTGACTCCTAAATTTTGAACTTTTGCTCAAGGACTTTTGCTTTGGGATTTTGAATTTCTTGGAAATCATGAGGAACTAACACATGTGTGAAAGCCAATTTTGTTATCTTTGCTTAGTGATTTTGTTTTATCACAAACACCCTCTTTGGTTTTCAAACTAGATGTCTAATGTCTTAACTTCTTCTCATTCCACAAGGCATGTCATGTAGAACTTTGATGAAATCGAGGCAAGGGTTACCTATTGTTAACTTTAGTAAGAAAATTGAGATATAATCCAAATGTTTAGAAACCTCTAAGGATAAAATCCCAAGGGCAAGCAATAACACATGAATTTGGCCAATTGTATTTGCTTCCTAAAGGGTTTGAAGTTTTGATGACAATGTTAAATGTTTGTTTCCAAATGTTTTCGAACAAGCAAAGTGTTTTTTAACCAAGAACAAGCACAATACTATGGATTTGAAAGACTATATTTGTTGAGTCCCCACTTGGACAAGTCTAGCTACGCTTATTTTTAGTGAATGGTTAGATGCTTGACCCCATTGGCTCCCCTCCACAACACTCACTTTTCAGGGCAGCCAAGCATCAATACCCATGAAGCTCCCATGGCATACTTTCCATTTCTACTAAAAACCATAAAAGTGTGGGGCAGCTTCAGAATGACCATTCTTGCACCAACAAATAGATAGGAATTTTGGCCTTTCTACAACAAGGGTTTTAATTTGGACTTTTCGTTCATAGGAGTTGACCCAACGTGGCGAGAGACCATTTCTGCCCTTCTCATAGGAGCCAACCACGTGATACTGGCCTTTGTTCGAGTACCCACTTTTATATATCCCGGCTAGAAATTCTCTTGGACTTAGAGTGTTACCAGTTGAATCGTTCCCTTGGGTGAGTACTTTTTCCCCAAGGTAAGCCCTCTAAGATAAACAATAGCGAGCAAACATATCCATAACTCGATCAATCTTTGTTGAGAAACAAAGAGAGAATACACGTGATAAGTTTGGCTCACACTCGAAAGATGTTTTGTTTAATTTTAGTTCCCAAAATGAAGTGTGGAGGTAATTACTTTATCCCAACCTAAGACCACCAAAAAGCCTTTTGATCCTCAAGATCGCTGTGAGGTGCAAGAGAAGCACATACGTCTTTTCAATGGTGTTAGTTTGAGTAAGCAATCACAAAACAAAGTAGCACATGTTCTTTTTAATCCAACAAAGCAATAATGACTCCTTTTTATAGCACCAAATGAAGTGTGAGAATTTTCCTTGTCCAATTATTAGCCCCAAATAAAATCTAGTGAGTTTGTCCTAAAGTTCATTTTAAGCTCCTTTTGTAACAAGAATTTAAAGAGTTCTTTTTAGAGCCCAAAATGAAACTAGTGAGTCCTAAGCATGAAAGATAACAAATTTTTCCTTAAAAGGAATAGTGAATCCTCTAAGAGTGTTAAACAAACACTAGAGTGTTTAAAAAAACTTGGTATCATGAAATGAGGTCATCATGCTTCTTTTCCTGTTCACCTTTGATCAATCCACCCTACAAGAAAATTAGTTAGGTTTTGCAAAAACAGAAGCCAAGAAAGCAAAAAACAGACCAAATAACCATAATTTGATAAAAAAAACACGTGTTATAAATAAATTTTCACTTTCTACTTCCCTCTAGCGATGCAATCTACGAAGGCGTCACAGTTTAAAATTACCAGTGGTGCTGTATAGAGTTGCTTACCAGTCAACGTTGCTCTGTAGCCAAACCAATGAGCATGAAGGCATCGCTATTTTGGTCAGCGGTGTAGTTTGGATTTTGAAAATATTCTAGCGAGCCGGAAAGATTCAACAATGCTGTTTGAAAATTTGAATTCTGGGCGGGAAGTATGGATTGTCACAGTTTGAAATTTGCAACGGTACAATATGGCGACGCCGAGTTCTTAGCGGTGCTAAACAACGATGTTGAGCTTCCAGTAGTGGAGTTTCCTGTAGGAGTAAAAAAAACAAAGAAAACACAAAATTTAGTGCAAAAACATGATTAGATTTTCAAGAGTGCCCTCCTTCTAGCGCCAAATTTAGAACCCCAATCCCTATACCTGCAAAACACAATAAAAAAACACATTAGAAGATCATATGCAAGTAAGAACAAGGATTCCCCATGAAATCCATTAACAAAAATCAAAATAGGAATGAAAACAAGAAAGTAGATTAAATCCTATTGAAAGTAATGCAAACTCTTGATCCCATGGGGGAATTGGTGCCAATTTGATGTGAAAATTGGCCCTTTCCCAACTCCAATGATGTGATGAAGATGATTGATGAAAGATGCATGCTTGTGGTGATGATTGATGTAATAGTTGACACTATACACTCTCAATTATGGAGCAACCCTAGAATCATGATAAAGAAAAAGTAGTCCAGATGCTATGAAACACTAGAAAACTCTCGATATGGAGCAACCCTAGAATCTAAATGAAGCAACAAGAGATAGAAAATCATTCTAGGACTGTAATGAAGTGCAAAGATCGAAATTGCAACTTCCCAAGTAAAAGTATGTCCAAGTGATCAACCAAAATGTGAATACACACAAATTTGAATAAAAGATACTTGGGGCTAAAATAGAAAAAATTGTATGAATAGCTTGATATAGATCCTCAATACCTTTCCAATGCCACAAGAATCGTAAAATTTAAAGATCATGGCAGAAAGTCACGAGCTCGGGACAAAAAAAAAGAATCAACTTTAATTAGCAATAAATGCATCTAAATAGAGTTTTTTAAAAATAACCTACACCACTACGAAGTACATTGAACTAGCTTTCTGGCGATATCTTATTTTCAAAAAATTATCTCTTGAATTGCAAGTTATGGAATTTTGAAAAAATATTTGATTTAGGGTATAAGGGGATAAAAGTTGGGCCCCTAGGCTTTAGCCCTTGGCCACCCATGTGACCGTAGTGATAAAAATCTATTTTAAAAAAAAATTGCCCCATTGCTAGGGTGAAGTTGTTGAGGGGGCGGTGAGCCATAGGCTATGTTGTCTAAGGCTTTCAACCCCCTCTGTTGGGTGGAGCCTTGGGGCACTAAGTGCTCATGATCGATGGTCTAACCAAATTTGTAGGGAAAATAAATAATTTAAAACAGTTTTTTTAATATAAAACTTGGTGAAAAGACAGTTTCACATGATGCAACCCGCGTACTAGGTGATGTAGAGGTGTACAATGTTGACACAAAGTATATGTTGAGGAATCTTTAGAGAATATTTCACCATTGTACCATAGATTGACAACTCTACCAATGTGTCATATAGTATGACTGGGTATGTATGATCTATATGGATCTACATGGTCACATGAAATTAGTGTTATTACAAAAAAATTGTGTGGTTTCCCTGGGAAAAAATGTTAAAATGTGACAATTTAACATTCAATGCTTACAACTTTGGGCCCTTCGGATGCAATGGTAGGGTTAGAATGTTGGCAACACAAGGGAAGACAACTGAGAGGGGGGGTGAATCAGTTGTCACAGAATTTCAAACTTATTCAACTTATTAACCTTATTCTTAAATTTGATTAATAACCATGAAAGCATAAATCAACAACACATTAGAAACACACATAACACCAAGCTTTTTTATGTGGAAACCCTGTTATGGGAAAAACCATGGTGGAGGTCAGTCCGCAAGATTATACCTTGTTAAAAGTATAAAGAAATATGAATGGGGAATGCACATGCATTCAAGTGCAGTGTCTAGAGCTCACTGCTCAATTACAAAAGGAAGACACATTGTATTACTAAGATATGAATTACATCCACAAGATTTGAATTGAGAAAAATAGCATCTGCTAATGCCTGATTACAGTTTCGGTTAAGCACATGAACACTTCTTCACTCTTCACTCTTCTTCACACTCTGCTTCTGCCTTCAAAAGATTTGAACAATATTCACACATAGGACTCACACACTTTACATAATCATGCCTTCAAATGATAAAAAAATCGCTCTTATAAATCTGCAACAAGAAATTGCATCGCTACAAGTCGACCTTAAAAAAATAATAAAATGAATGCAAGCTATCAACCCAAAACAATAAAGATTATTAATGAAAATCAACCAAGGTTAGCCACAACATAGTGAAGACCCAAAATAAAATTATCAAACATGAACCACCTTCAAAAATTAATCTTCAAGGATCCACAACACGCTTCAACACCCTATCAGCCAAGAACATGAAAAACATGAACACATAAGAGAAAATCTTAAATCTTGTGCACAACGATCAATGTAGATGTGCAACACAGATAGAGCACAATCTAGAAACATACAAAAACATCATGAATCACTAGAGAAGCATCCACAACAACTAAACTAACTAAAATCGCATCATCTTCATTCAGGAACACCAATTGAAGCAACATAAAAACTGTCAGAATACAAATCTTCATAACTCAATCAAATCTTCACGCGAATCTCTGAAAATCAATGTGGATAAACTAGATATACTCAACAAGAAACCCTTTAATCCACAACCTTTGATCATCAATGTACTGAACTCACTGATAGACTGAACTTCACTTCACCACTAACAACCTACAACTTATTTCATTACAATTTTCTCAATATCCTCGACATATACAACCTCTAAGACATTAATGCTAATAATGTTGACATCAATGAAAACCACATGTCAACAACACAACCACAACATCCAACAATCTCCCCCTTTGGTATTGATGGCAACACATGATGTGAAAAACACCATCAACATAACTATCTTCAACACTTACTCCCCCTTAGGTTTTGACTCTTTTCTTCTCAACAACTCTTCTCCCACATGACTCTTCTTCCACAAATAATTCACAATTTTTCACACGACTCTTCTTCCATAGAGAGTAATTTGTTTCATCAAATCTTAGACTATCCTTCTTGTATGTTGCCATCCTGGATCACCTCATGCTGTTAAACTTCTTCCAATGAACTTGCTCTGATACCAATTGTTGGCAACACAAGGGTAGACAACTGAGAGGGGGGGATAAATCATTTGTCATAGAATTTCAAAAATATTCAACTTATTAACCTTATTCTCAAATCTGATCAATAACCATGAAAGCATAAATCAACAACACATCAGAAACACACATAACACCAAGCTTTTTTACGTGGAAACCCTTTTAGGGGAAAAACCACGGTGGAGGTTAGTCCACAAGACTATACCCTGTTAAAAGTATAAAGAAATATTAATGGGGAATGCATATGCATTTAGGCACATTGCCTAGAGCTAACTGCTCAATTACAAATGGAAGACACACTATCTCACAAAGATGTGAATTACATCCACAAGAATTGAACTGAAAAAAATAGAATCTGCTAATGCCTGATTACAGTTTCGGTTAAGCACATGAACACTTCTTCACTCTTCTTCACACTCCGCTTCTACCTTCGAAAGATCTAAATAATATTAGCACATAGGAATCACACACTTTACATACTCATGCCTTCAAATGATAAAATAATCGATCTTATATATCTGCAACAAGAAATTGCATTGCTACATGTCGGCCTTAACAAAATAATAAAATGAATGCAAATTGTCAGCCCAAAACAATAAAGATTATTAATGAAAATCAACCAAGGTTGGCCACAACATTGTGAAGACCAAAAATAAAATTCTAAAACATGAACCACCTTCAAAAATTAATCTTCAAGGATCCACAACACACTTCAACACCCAGTCGGTCAAGAACATGAAAAACATGAACATGCAAGAGAAAATCTCGAATCACAAGCACAACGATCAATGCAAACATGCAAAACAAATAGAGCATGATCTAGAAACATCCAAAAAAATCATGAATCACTAGAGAAGCATCCAAAACAACTGAACTAACTAAAATCACATCATATTCATTCAGGAACACCAACTGAAGCAACATAAAAATTGTCAGAATACAAATCTTCATAACTCGATCAAATCTTCACGCGGATCTCTAAAACTCAACATGAATAAACTAGATATACTCAACAAGAAACCATTTAATCCACAACCTCTGATCATCAATGTACTGAACTCATCGACATATTGAGCTTCACTTCACCACTGACAACCTGCAACTTATTTCATTACAATTTTCTCAATATCCTTGACATATACAACCTCTAAGACATTAATGCTAATAGTGTTGACATCAATGAAAACCACATATCAACAACACAACCACAACATCCAACATAGAATTGACCCAAAGTTTCTTGAAAATTCAACTACCTCCAAGATCTGACAATTATAACCCTTAACTTGAAACCCTTGTAGATCAGTCAAAACATAACAAAAATTGATGAAACAAAAGGTAAACTTGACTTTCTTTGATGCCCTGTATTCAACTATGAGGTCCTTGAAACCCCCATTTTCACCCAAGTTCAAAAATTTCATGCTAAGGTTGAAGAAGTGTGCAACACTGAAGCTCTAATATTGTGTTAGAGTCACTCAACTCCTCAACACCCCAAGATCACCTGCAAGACAATAATAATTTCCACAAGAGAGAAATGGTATAAATATCATCCTATTATTATGGATGCAAGATTTCTATATTGAATATGACAATGTACATATGATGCCTTTTTTATAAAGGAAAGTACTGAGATATGATTAGACAAGATATTGACATGCATGTCTTAATCCTATATAATGAGATAACTACCTTAACAATATTAAATGACTTCGGACACAAGCATTAAATTCCAAAAAGATAACATCTAGTGACAACGAACACTATCTAGAAATATTGCTTCCTAGGACCTAAGTGGACTGAACATGTAAATAGTACCTAGATAGGTAAAACATCTATTTACACTAACATCTTATACATTTGACAATATTCAAATATAGGTAAATCATTCCTATTTACCAAATATTTTCATACGAAAATGCTAACAAAAACAAGAAAAACTGCTAGATACTGATAGTTATCATCATCTAATCTTGGCTCTAATAACTTATGCTTTTCCTCAACCTATCAAGATAACCAATACTTTATTTCATCTTTATTGCCATCAAGTTCAACAACATACATATGTCTTGCAAAAAACTTATGAATTCAATAATGTAATCCACATGATATATAATTATTCATATAAATACATACATATATAGAATTGTAAATTATAAAATAATATAACGAATTATATGTTGAACTAATATACTTTCTTGTAAAAGGTATAAAACATGATCATATGAATTTGATGCTATCAATTTATTATCCTATTCAAACACTATCTTATGTTGACCATTTATTTGCAAAGATCTTAGGGATCTATGTTTCCATTCTTCAACCCATTAGGCTTTTCACATGCTTTCCACTCACTTGCAATATATAAAATTAACAAAAAAGTAAGCTCCCTAGCCAACCTAGTACATAGCAATTCAATAATTGTTTCACAATCACATGAGGGAATAACATATTCTTATATAGAAAATCAAAAGAACTATTGAGATTTTAATTTTCCAACTGGTCATATAGATGAATTTTCAATATACAAATCCATAATTGTACTTTCTATTAAGTGGGAAAGTGATCCAAGACCCAAAAAGTGAATTAGACAAGATCAGTCTTTCCCCTTTGGCTTAATATTGGAACACAAACCAATTAGGGTTTGATGATTAGGTAACTACCTCAAAGAAGAGCCAATTTGCTAGGGTTTAGTTACTATGTTGCAAAGAGGGCATATTTTATGTATGTAATTAATTAAACTAATTGATATAAATCCTAGTTCTGAAAATATAAATGATCACACAAAGAAAAATAATAAATTGCATAAACAAGTAAAAATATGAGAACTGTAGATATAGGAGTACCTGTCATTGAAGTTTGAGACTAAATTGTAGGGATAGGAGCACTAAGCACACTAGTCTAGGCATTTTGAGATGTTCTCAAGTTTTAGAAGCTTGTTATAGTCTACTCTTTAATTTTTACAACCTGTTGTTGATAAAAGTTTTGGATCTAATTTGCACACATGAAAAGGGGAAATGTTGTGTTGTATAGGGGCTTGCCTAATTCAAAACCTATTTTTGGTGTTTCCACCTCCACAAGAACAAATGATGATGGTATAAATTGTATGCTCGAACGGGTAAAGGAAAATTAAACAATAAATGATTGTAATAAATGAATGAAAATTAATAAAGTCATCTTAAGCATGAAACCCTTGATGAAGTGATGTCACACCATAATTTGCCACAAATAGTTGATAAATAATGCATGAATCATCTTGAATACCTACAAGAGGTTAGTCCACATAACACAAATAGATTATTGTAGTAAGCATGTAGAGAATAAGTCTCATGTATCTTCAAAATTAGAACACAATAGTGCTCAGTTCATAATCCTTAATGTTAAATCACTTTTAAATCACCAAAGGCTAGCACTAAGGTTTATATATGCATCCCATTGATGTTTTTGGACTTAGGATGACCTGAGATCACTTTTAAATTACCAAAGGCTAACACTAAAGTTGATAATAATTTGAAAGCATAATCTTAGGACTAGAGCACCCAATACCCCAGTCTAGGTATTTTTGGCCCCAAAAGATATAGATTTTGAGGAATTAAATGCATTCTCCCAATCTTGACCCAAAATGAATAAATTATTAATATAATTGATTGCATATGAAAAACAGTATACCTAATTTACTTTGAAATTGTTAGGGGTAACAATTTACTATGCTACATGTAGCCCCCACTTTAGTGAGGGTATGATCTTATGTTCATACTCACACTAAAGGAATGGAGAAGATAGATTTATTTATCAAAATTTTAAAGAGATAAAATGACCAAAAAATGAGAGATGCAATTTAGCCCCCAAACTTATGATCTTATCAATCCACAAAGTAAAGATAACCATAAAGCATATATATTGTATGTAGGACAAGGAAATTTTTGATCATTCATAGTGCATACAATGAGAAACAATGGAGTACACATAAAATCATAAATAAAGAGGATGTGCAATGCATACAATGAATACACACAACAAACACACATTATACAAAAAGAAAACATGCGAAATACATGAAGCAAACATGTAGAATACACAAAGAAAACACATTAAATACACGAAGCAAAAATATGGAATACACAAAGAAAACATGCTAAATAATTGAAAAATACACAAAGAAAATATGATACACACATGAAAGAGAAAATATGCACATGAGGTAGAAATAGAGTGAACATGAAGCATAGATCATATAACAACATTTTTAGTACCCATTATGTAATAATAAAGATTCGAGTTAGCAAGGTAAGGAGACCTCAGTATGTAAGGTTGTCTCAATTACCATGCATCATCTCCCAAATGCATAAACACATAGATGAATTTTAAAAAAAGTAAATACAAAAAAGTTTATCCACATTAAAAGCCCCCATTGACTACAAGCTAGAAATTTGTGTTATGCTAGGTGACCATGAATATGATAAATGATAGATCCCATAAAGAACACAGATTAGAAAGTTATATTATGCAAGGTGGATCATAGGGTAGATGAATCTATAGGCTAGCAAATTTCATTATACTAGGTGTCCATGTAAATACATAAATTCACAAGCTAGCAACCTATGTTATGCTAGGTGATTGTGTATTGATAACTCTTTAGGGAGCACATAAAGTTTTAAAGTCTCAGGGGACAAATTGATAACCACACCTCAAGGAGTGCATAAATAAATGTCTCAGGAGAAAAATTGACAACCATTCATCAAGGGGAATTTTGAATCAACACCACCATGGAGGGGGCATGCTAATAATTCAAGTCTCAAGAGACATAAATATGTGGATTTATAAAATGGATAGGTGATATGCCCCCCTTGAAATGTTATCATACTTTCTATGTTGATATTTTAAAGAAAAGAAAGGGGAAGAGGGGATCCTCAATAAGGATGCACATCTCCAAGGTTATTTATCCTCCCCCCAAGTGTATAAGCAAGTAAAATCATGCTAGAGGATATTGTGTTGCTATAATTGATGAAGTATGATTGCACATAATATTGTACCACCATGAATGGAAATGAGAAAACACATGGAGCTATCAATTCCACAAAGTGAGGAGTAAAACCATAGAAGAGAGTTTATCATTTAGAATGAATAGGTGCATAAACATATGGAAGAGTGATATAGCACAAAAATCAATCAATTGTTGTATTTTATTGTTCAAGTCTTGACATTCACTAGTGGAATGACCAAGCACTCGATAATATTAAAAAAAAGAATGATTTATTTGATTGTGTTTATGAAATTTATTATATGTTGGAGAAGATCAATCAAGTGGGATTTGAGAAGCTTTGAATAAATATGCTTTTTCTTAGATAAGGGATAAGGAGTAGCAAGTAATCCTTTCTCTTGTGACAAAAAAATTTCTTTTCCAAAAGAGGAAGTCATGCATACATTAGACAATGGAGGATGAGATGTAGAAAAAAGAGGAGATTGGAAGCCTAAATCCATTTTAGCAAGGTGTGTTGTAAGCTTCACATTATCCTTAACTCCTTGTTTCATGTTTTTATTGTATCCAAGTCTAGAAACAATTTTGAATTCAACCCCATAATGTTTTTCCAACTTAGACGGAGGAGGAGAAGTCTTGTCTACATGAGAAGTATGATTATTTGTTGAAAGAGGGGTAGTAATATTGACATGAGAAGAAATGAGTCCTTTTCAAGAATGCAAATCCTTTTTGAGTTTTGGGGAATTATATTTTTCCAACACACAAGGGATGAAAGCTAAATATCCCCCATTGCCATCATGAGATGATGTTTGTGGATTTGTTGATGTAGGAGTTAAAATAGTATATTATAGTTTTTTAGAAGATTATGCAAATGAAATAGAGGACTCCTTAGGTTTAGATTGGGAGATTTTGTACTCTCCCATAAAGGAGGGTGTGAAATCTAATGAACCCTAATCATCACCAAAATATGTACTCAATGATGAAGAATTATTTGGATCATTATTTGCAGCATTGAGATTTTATTTTTGAGAAGAGGAATGGCAAGATTTTGTGGATGCCATTGAAACAACCTTCGGTTCTTCAAGATTTAATGGTGATATTTTATACTCCCCAATGAAAGAAGATGTAAAATCTAACAAAACCCAATCATCACCAAAGAGAACATTTATAGGCGATTTAAGATCATTGGTATCATTATCATTGGAAGGTAATGGTTTAAATTTTAAAGATGAAATTAGAGTACTAAGAGATTGAGAAATAGGAGATTGATGTCAGGCTTTAACTTGAAGTAAATTTTAGGATTTGGATCCATTTTAATTGCACATAGACCCTATTATTACATATAAACTTCATTATACAATGAAGAGTAGATGAGACCACCCCCATGGCATGAATCCATAATCTACTAAGAAAGATATTATATATGAGAGATTTGGGCATGACATGGATAAGGGTAGGAAAATTCATAGGTCCTACCTTAATGGGTAGTGTGACTGTACCTAGTGATTGTCTACTCACATTGTCTAAGCCATAAACAAAAAGAGTATTAGGTTTGATAAGAGTTGTATCCACACTGATACTATGTAAAAGGTCAGTGCTACACATATTAAGAACTGATCCATTATTGATTAGAGTATGGTTTCAATTCCATTTTCTTTAATAACAAAATCATGGGAGCATCATGTTATTTCTAAATTTTAGGAGAATGTAATCCTAAAGGAATTTTTTGTCATTGATTTGTCAAACAGTGTTTAAATATTCTACATGGGCTAGCCCATGTATAGCCCCCTTGAAGGCATTTAAATGCAAAATAATATTAGATAATTTGGAATGAGCCCCCCCTCTTGGAGCCACCCTATTTGTGTATTTTTAAATTCAAATATAAATTAATTTCATAATTGTTATGGGGCTCCCAAAGAGGGACGACCCCTAGAGTGGAGTTCCCACCTTGGGAAAATAAATTAAAAAGAAATAAATTTTATTTTTGCTAAGTGGACTGAGCCTCCTTAGAGAGTCACCTCCCTTGGGTAAAGGTTCATGAAGTGAGTATAAATAGAAGTTTGAAGGAGGGAGAAAAAGTAATTATGTAAAAGGAATATTATTCATATGAAGAGGAGAAATGAAAAGTTATTTGAGTAGATTTATGAGACATATGTGAGAAGATTTATAGCAGCAATTTTGTGAGAAAAATATAAAAATTAAAGCAATATCATGACATTTTCATGAGCATAAAATTTATTGAAGACTATATATTACAAATATATGAGTGGATGTATGGAAAATTTATGAGCAATTGAAAGGTTAGATATAATAAGTTGTAAATAAAAACTAATATTATTCTTGTGGAGGTCGGAGCCTCTTAATTGAGGAGGTTGAGAGGTTAGAGCCTCATATTGGAAGATATTGGTGTCTCTTGGTGGGTTCATGTTCAATGGTGGGGATTGGAGTCTCCAATGGGTTGGTGCCTATGAAATTTGTAGATAGATTAATACAAGAAATATTTTCCATGGTTTTCTCTTATAAGGGTTTCCATGTAAAATCATGTGTCTCTTATGTGTGTTCTTAATGTCTAGAAATTGTATTTATTGTATTGCTACATATGACTATGTTTTGAAGTAATATTGTTGTGATTACTAAAGTTGTGAAAAGTAGTTTTGATCTTTACTGATTTTCCCCCCCTCTTAGTATAAGTGTGTATTTCATCAATTGGTATCAAAGCAAGTTCCCTTGGAGTTATCCTAACTGCTTGAAGGTAGATCTTGGAAGCACACATGGTTGAAGGATTTGGATTTTCCTCAAATAGGACACCACTATTTGATGGATTAGATTAAGCATTTTGGAGCATAAGGATGGAGAATTATTTAAATTCTTTGGGATAATGATATTTGGTGATCCATTGAAGTTGGTTATACTCCTTTGATGTAGGAGCATCCACATGGGTAGTCCTACACACCAAAAAAATAAGTTTACTTTATTTCTTCTTTTTGGTTGTGTTATTTTGTTTTTTTTCTTGTAGGAAAGATAATTATTCAATTCTTTTCTCCTCCAACTAAAAAAATGAAGCCATTATGTCGGGTGTGAATTTACTTTGATTTTAGGTAAATTAACTATCAAAATTTAATTTTATTTAAAATTATGGAGTTGCAAAAAACCCCACACCCAAGCATGAGGAGGCCATTTTTGGTGTTTGTAACTCCTCTTGAAATTCAAAAATCAATATTAATTGAGGAGTGGTGGATTTTTGGAACCTAGTGGAAAGGATAGTGGATTGGATGAATTCAGTAAACAATTCAAATTGTTGAGGAAGAATTAAATGAAAAATATGCCAACACCCATGACAAAAAAAGGATTTTAATGCAGCAAAGATGCCAAGAAAAGAGCCATGCCCAACAGAGGAAAAGTAAGACAACATGAGGAAGATTGAAGGGAGCTCAATGTTTAAAGAAGAAAATCACTTGTGAGGCTTGCAGGATGCCCAAAAGTAAAGAATTAGAGCTTTGTGGTTGTATATGTTATTGTTGGTGGTTGATTTGAAGACTCATACATCAAATTGTAGTTGTTGATTTAAAAATATTGCATATAATAGAGATTTTTGGCTTATTTTTGTTGCCCTTTATAGTTCTTATTGCAAACTTTGGAGTTTGAAATTAAAAATCAGCATTAGTTTTTATGCAAATAATTTCATGTGATGAAGTTCTTGGTATTTTTCTTTCATTAATTTTCATTCCTTTATTTTAAATCCCTAGATGAGTGTGATTTTGTTGCAACAATAGACAATCAAATGGGATTCTCTATTGTTGATCTGCATCAAATGGTATCAGAGCCATATGATTGTTGGATTGAGGAGGTGGAAAGTTGCAAAGAATTGTGAAGAGGAAATCCAATTGTGAGAGATTAGAGATGAGTTTGTGAAAGAGGTTAATGAGAGGAAGCTGGAAGATGTCTCCAAAAAACCTTAGAGAGAGTTTGTTGCAAAAGAGAATTTTGTAACCATAGAGAAATTGAGTTCTAGAAGAGTTTTTTGCAGGTGAGAGGAGCCCTGTAAATGTAAAGGGCTTGATTCCTAGATCGATTTTTTGTAGGGAGGACCTGTGATTGTAGAGGGTAGAGAAGGAGGAACAAAATATTTGAATGAAGTTGTGAGTTTACTGCAAGGAGTACTTGTAACTGTAGAGGGGCTAGCAAGTTTTTGAAGATGTCTTTGTAGAAGAGGACAAGATGGGTCATGAGAAGAACTATGAGGATTTTACCTATGGAAGAGTGGAAAGAAAGGAGGTTTATAAAATGAATTATTTAAGAATCAAAGAAGATTAAGGATAGATTAGATGTGATAGAGATGAAGTAGAGAAGAGAACTTGAAGAGGATAAAAGAAAGCATGAATAAAGATTACATGAAAATGGTATGATTGCTAATGAAAGCTGTAAAGTTGAAAAACTTGAAGAGAAGGTGGAATGCTATCCAAAAGAAGGAGAAGAGCTAGAAATATCTTATGAAATAGAGAGAATGGGTAAAGAGGGAAGCGAGAAGAAAGATGAAAATATGCTTTATTACAATCCTATAATGAGAAGGTTATGGAAAGAAGAAAATATGGGAGTATTCCACACAGTTGTCGAAAAAAGAAAGCAAGAAAACAAGAGAAGCAAAGAGAAAGAAAGAGGAGGAAAAAATCATAGTGGGTTGTGATAATTTTGAAAACTTGGTTTTATCAAATGGTTTCTTGATTGTAAGAACTAGAGAGGAAAATTAAAAGGTGGAAGATGAAGGCATGAAGGATGTGGAAGCAATAATTTTTGAAGGAAAAGTCAAGGCACCAGTAGAGAAGGAAGAAAACATACAAGATATTATTGTTGTAGAAGAAGAGGGTGAAGAAGCAAGAAAACCCAACCCCCCTTAGTGGACAACCCATAAACATTGCATAAAATATTAAATAATCACATGGCCTTCATGTTGTGCAGTTCTTGCACACACGCCCCACTTGGAGTAGGGACCCCCTTTTTTTTGGTGTCTTTGACCTTTGATTTTATTGGATTTATCATTTTAGGGTCTTGACATGTTGGTCTTGCTGGCCTTGCCCTTGCCCTGAGGTTGGAATTGATTGAAATTGAGTTTTGGGCCAAGCCCGGGTTTTCACCTGGATCTGGGATTTTCCACCTCTGGCGGATTCTTCCGGGCTCTGGTTCCTTGTCCGTTTCTGGCAGGATTCTCCGATTTCGGGTTTCTGCCTGACTTCGGGATTTTCCGGTCCTATCGGATTTTCCCAGATTCTGTCAAAATCCCGGTCTTCCTCATTTCCCCGGTTTCTGCATTTTCGCGAAATCTGTGTTTCCGTGCATTATGGGATTTTCCGAAATTCCGCGTGGGGCTCGTGTTTCCGGACTTGTCAGAAATGTCTTTTCGCGCATTAATGGTTGAGGTACCTTTGCTCAGATGGGTATAAGGTCAAATTTAGGGCATTTTCTGATTCATTCTAACTTCATTGCTTCCTTGCTGACTGCTCTGGTGATTGAGATTTTCATTTGAGCTTTGAGGGATTGATCTTGGTTTGTTTGCGCGGGGATTTCTTGAGTTCTGGTGCCAGTATTTGCATTGCTTGGACGTGTTTACCTCGTGGTCGACTTTCTGAGCTCGGATTTCATTTGCTTTGATCCATGGTATGTATCCATTGCCCTTCCGTTTGCTTATGAGATGATTTGGGGTTTTCTTGCACTGGGTATTGTTAAATTTGGGGTCGGCCCATGATTTGATTTTGATTTTATATTTATAGAGTCGGGGTCCATCCCGTTTTTATTATGGAACCCCATTATCCATGCCCTGTGAGCTCCATTTGTCCGTTGGATTGCATATTTATCCTTTAGGTGGCATTTTGGGTCGGATTGCTTGTTTGTTTCGGGCGCGAAATGTGTTGTCATGCGAAATTAGGGTTTCCCTTGGTGTTCGGCCCAGAACGATGATTTTATTTTATGCTTGAGTGACTCTTGTCCCGTGTCAAGTTGGCTTCCTGTCCTGTGAGGATTAGAAGGCTTTTAGGTAAATCCTGAACTGATATTTTGAGCCCTAAAGCTTGCTCTGGTTTTAATGGCGGAGAGTTGGTCATTTGATTTAGGGCACCATTATTTTAACACGGGGATCCATCCTTTGAGGGCTTTTGGGAGTTGGGATCCTTTGCATACTTGAGATTGTTGATTATTGCTAGTTTCGAGGTCATTTGGGCTCAGGTGGTGGAGATCCCGCGGTCGTTCGGGTCTTGGTGCACGTTTCGCCGTTTTTCGGGTTTCGAGGACCATCGCGGAATTTCGTTGCTCTCGGATTTTCCCGGTTTGGGCTCATTCCGCAGGTTGGGTTTATTCCCGGTGCGTTTTATGCTGTCCGTGGAAATCCGTCCCATCCAGATTTTTCTGGATTTCCTGTCTAGCTCCGTTATTTTGATATTTCGATGATAGGATTAATGGAATGAATGTCTAATGCTTATTTCTTGTTGCCAATGAGTAAATTTAACGATTATCCTTTGATTTTCTGAGCGTATTAATGATTTATATGGCTAACAATGCTTTGGCAGCAGGAATCCGTCTGGGTCGGATTCCTCCGAAATTCCGCCCTGACGGTATTTTTCTGGATTGCAAGATTTTCCTGGACTGTCTGATTTCTCCGGATCCCGATGGATTAGTAGTTAGCAATAGATTTTAATGGATTTATATGATGTGTGCTAACCCTTTAGATTGATATGAGCTTAATAATTGGATTCTAATGACAATTCTTGAATGTGCAGGCCGAATCAAGCAAGGCTACTGCTGGGAAGTCCAAAGGTGGTGCAGGGGCATCTTCAATTTCTAAGACAGAACGGTTGAGATTAGACATGAAGAGCCTGGTCCCTGAAAGTAAGATATCTTCCGTATGGGATGATGTATCTGATACCAACGTCGGTGCCTGGCGCTATGAGGAGTTCAAGCAAAGAACGGCTGAGAAGGATCAGTCAGCCTTGAGACAAGGAATGATGAACTCGGGTTTAGTGCATGTGGCAGGGTTCCCACCAGCGGTTCAATGCTACGAATTGATTCTTGAGTGTGCTCGACAATACGTTTTTGATACACAGATGGTGGTCAGCACTGAGGGACGAGTCTTGGCCAATTTCAGTCCGGCCTCCATTGCCCGGGCCTTCAGTATGCCGGATCTTCCTTCGGTCTATGCTTTAAACATTGACACTGCCCGAACTTACTATGAGAATGAGCCAGTTAAGGCTCAGCAGCTCATCAATTCATGGCTGGAGAAGCCAAAATCTCACCATTCCAAGTTGCTCAAACAGTTGCACAGGGTGAAATTCAGGCCGGATGTCTATGATGCCATCACACTGCTGAGCAGAGTGGCCGGATTGAGAACTGCCGGAGTCTTGGAGAATTGGATGGTCCACGTGATCACCAAGATGGGTCAGGGGACAAATTATCACTGGGCAGGACTCATTAGTGCAGAAATAGACAAACAACTGAGAAATGTTTTGGAGTCGAAGAAGTTCACCATGTCCTCCTACATCATGTATGTACTGGCCATCTCCTATCCCTACAAAGGACTAACTCTGATGGGAACTATTGGGCAGGATATTATATATGAAGTCTATCCAGAACTGCATCTCGGACATAAAGATTACAAGAGGGCCAATGATGCATTCACAATGCACATTACCCAGACACTTCAAAATGCAGAGCACATTAGATTGTCCGACGGGGCCAAGGGGCTGATCAAGAATTACGGGGCATGGTTTATCTAGTTCCCCACCTTCACTTATCTTCGGATTGATGGATGCCCAGTTGCGCCTTACAGATTGCCCAGGTATCCCACTGACCACATCGTGCTACTGGAGGTCGTAAGATAGATTTGTGAATTTGACGCAGTGGTGAAGAGGGAGAAGCATAAGACCAATTTTGGAGGTGACTTCCCTCTTGGGATTGGCGTGGGGGAGATGTGCCCGTCCATCCAATCAGCTCACACTGCAGGTGAGGAGTTGGCCGCATATGGATTCTCTTTTCATTCAAAGAGAATGAACTTTGATATAACCGGAGAGGCACAGAAAAGAGCTACCCGGGAATACAGGCATAAGGAGGACCTGGAAGACTACTGGGTCAACATCAAGGATGACCTTGATGCGAGGAAGAAAAGGTATTCCCGGCTGCCTGTGGAGGCAATCAGACAGTATAATGTGAAGCTGATTCCGGATCAGCAGGATGATGATGGAAAACTGGTCCAAGACCATGTCTATGAGCCCATCAAGGACAGGTCAGTTGCAGATATTGATTGGAATGAGCCTGAGGTGACAGAGTTGGAAGACTTGATGACTCTAGTGCTAAGATTTACTTTTTCTTGGATTAAGCATAAGGTCTGGATGTTGGAGAATGCTAATGTGCCTTGTACTTTTGATTTGATGGGGAATCTCGACCCCATTCTACCTCTGAAGAGGACCCCAAAGGGAAATCAGCTAAAACCTCGCCATTCAAGATCAAAGTCAGAGGTCCTAAGGGAACTGAGCCTGTAACAAAGAGGAAACCAATTGGCAAACGCAGGTGGAAGACTCTGCCAATCAGCAAGTCCTCGGATGAGGAAGAAGCAAAGAAAGCTGAAGGAGAGGATGCTCCTCCGCCACCAAAGAAAGCCAAAACTACAAGGGTGGTGAAGAAGAAAGGTCAGACCGCTTCGGAGGATGAGCCTCCAGTTGTAGATGTGGAGAGTTTTGGAGGTGAAAAGACCAAGGTGTATACCAGGAAATCAAGAACTCCTTCCCCAAAGGATTCTCCATAGCCAAAAGATTCTTCTCCAATATTGCTAGCTGAAGAACAGGACAAGCCTGTTTCTCCTCCACAGAGCGTACTAGAACCGAAGAATCCGGATGAGCAGGAAATCAGCGGAGAGGCAGAACCGTTCAAAGAAGGAACATTGTTCAATGAGGCTGCCGGGCTTGAGGTAGAGACGGAGGAAAGACACACTTCTCCCTTGGTACAATACGAAGATTCCCCAGAGAGTGAGAAAGGCCGTGGATCACCGGAACTGGAGGAAAGCCTACCTGCTCGGACTCCATCACCGGTACATCCAGAATTGGGACTTGAGGAGGCTAGTCAAAGTGAGAAAACTCCGGAGAAGGAAGGGGACAAGGCAACAGCCGAGGAGGAGGTCGAGGTGACAGCTGCGGAAGGGGAGAAAGCCACAGAAGGTCCGGGAGAAACTAGAATAGAGGAAATCCGGATAGACCTCGTAGCCCCGGACTGGTTAGAGAAAGAAATTGCAAAGAAAAAATAGGTGATAGTAGAAGACACTCCTCTTGACTGGGATGAAATGTTATCTCAGATTGGCAAAGGGAAGAAGAAGAAGGCTGCAAGGGTGATTTCCCGGGTGGAAAGGGATGAGGTGCATAACTGGGTAGTTCACATCGCCACCCCTGCTGCAGATAAAACAAGAGATGAGGTAACAGGCCAGGATTATAATGTTCAAACTATTAACCTTGGGCCGGCCTCCCTAGAGCAGGATATTGAGGAATTTGAAGGGTCAAGTGCTATAATTGTTGACAGACTTAAGAAGGAGACCCAGTCAAAACGAGAATTGAAAAGAGAAAATGAAAGGTTGAGGAAATGTCTGGAGGAGGTAATGAAGCCTCTACAGTCTCTCCATCCGTCCTCCTCTACTACTCCGGGATTTCTGCCCAAGGAAACAATTTCCGGAATTGAAAAGATGAAGGCCTCCACTCAGGCTGCCACAGACTGGTTGATGGGTGTACAGACACAAGGAGATGAAGCTATCAAAGAGATCCTGTCTGTGGGCAAAGATGCAGTCCAGGGAAAGGAACTGTTAGAGAGTATCCTCTCTCAAGATAAGAATGACGTTGACCTCCTGCTGTAAAAGTCAAGGATTATTTTAGGACATAGCAAGGAGCAGTTGGGCAAAGAAGGAATCCTTCCCTCTACCAGATTGGATGAACCATGGGAATGGTTCGAGGCGTTGCAGATCAGGCAGGGAGGCCTGAAAAAGATACAAAAATGAAGGAAATCAATTGAGGCTGACCTCACTACAATTTATGATGGTTGCATAGCTTTCTTTGAGGTGATGACAGGGAGGAAGAAAATAGCTCCCAAGTACTTGAGCCTTGATCAATTGAAGGAATGGTGGCATGAGGTTTATGCCCCAGATTCTGATGGAGCTGTCACTGGCCACATGCTTGATGATGCTGCTACATACTTGGCAGTGATAGATAGGTACATGGTTAACAGGGAGGACTGGAAGAAAACTGTTGAGCGGTCCAATGAGGGAATTGATTCAATTAAATGTCGACTCAGGGTTTTGCCGTTGCCACCTATTGTTGAGCTGGAGGGGATATTCTCGAAGGTCCAAGGGTCACCAGCACAGAGGAAAGACAAAGGGAGTAGCAGTTAATGCTCTTTTCGAGATTTATGCTTCCCTATTATTATAGGGCATGCATTGGACCGGACTTCCTTGGGGACTGTGCCTTGGCCGACTTGGATGATGGCATTAAATGTGTGCCTTAGTTTGTTTCCTTGGCCGACCTGTTTTGGCGGTTTTTGATTATTTTGTAAAAATGTTTGGCTGGGCCGACATGTTTTGGGGGAAAATTTGATAAATAGGCATTCTTGCCTCATTGTAAGGGTTATACATTGGTTATAGACATAGCAAGACAGTAATAGAGCAAGAGCTATAGTTAGAGCATTTGAAGTTTCTTGAAGCAAACATTATATTCAGAACAGTTGAATTGTTGCAGCATTTTCTAGTGATTAATACAATTGAGGACATTGTGGTTATTCCTGGTGAAATCCTTTGTGTTATCTCATCTTGCATGGTTCCTTTGTTCTATCTTTTAAATTGCTTGAAGATCTAGGGTTTAATAATCAGAAATAAATCAGTTTAGTTGGATAAATGGTGTATGTGATTTCATATTTGGAATGTTTGTAGCTATCTCAGGTCTATACTCCCAGTAACTATCTGATTGTAGTAGGCTGGTGAAGTCAACCTGGACCGTATATTCAAATGTGTTTAAGTTCGGTTGTAGATGCAAATCTATGATTTGAAAATCTGTATTCCTCAAAAGATTGCACTGTTCTTGTAAGATTGCCTTGTGGGTCGAACAGGAATTGGTTATTTGAGATAGGTCCATTCCAGATATATGTCATTTGCATTGCTTGTCCTTGTAGTAGTTTAGATTTCATCACTTCCTTGCATCCCTATCTTTTGCTATTTCTTTATTATTCAGTTAGATTTAGGATTTAAGATCATCATATTGTCAGATCTGATAAATAGAAAGGATACAGTTTGCTTGTAGTAAGGTCCGATTGTGATTACCAACATTTCACATTTTATCTGAGTTGTTTTATGCATTGTTATGACCTAACACCCGAGAGACCTTGGGGTAATTTTCAGTAATTTATTGTTGAGAATAACCTTTCAAGAGAGATAGAATATTGCATTCTGTCTGAGTTGTTGCTGTGCAGAAAACACCATCAACACTTCATATGGTAACCTAACCCACAACCAATCAAATGTGGTCAATCTTGAGTGCTCCATAACTCTTTGATGGCTTAGATGGATTCATGCAAGAACATGCACCAACATGCAAACATGGGCACCCAACCATGAAAGAGCATGCAAAACATGCAAGGAAATGCACAAAAAAGTGGTCCCCACTCACAAAGTTGGACACCCAAGATGAATATTCTTTCAAGATGCCTTGTAACTGTCACTGTAGTGGGTCCACCTCTTTGAATGAAATTATAATTTTATCATAGGAAAATAAATAATAAATATTTTTCTCCTCATGTCCCCTAAAATAATTTCCAAAGAACATGGAGAAACATAAATCAACTTAGGATAGCAATTGTAATGTCACCTATCCTAACATCTCTCCCTCTCCCTATCTCTATCTCTATCTCTTTATATTTACCTCTCTCTACCTTTCTATAATTATCTCTATATATTTCCTTATCCATCTCTACCTCTTTTAACCTCTCTCCTTCTCACTCTCTTTAACACTATCTCTCTCTACCTATACCTTTCTTTCTATTTGTCTCTTTTATATATCTCTCTATCTTTATCTCTCCCTCTCTCTTTCATTCTCTCCATATCTCTTCCCCTCTATCTCTCCTCTCCTTCTCTCCCCCCCTCTCTCTCCCTCTCTATCTACCTTTCACTCACTCTCTTTTTATCTCTATGTTCCTATGTATATCTATCTTCATATCTCTCTCTACCTATCTATACCTATCTCTCTATATCTCTATCTATATCTATCTCTCCTTTTCTCCCTATCTACCTATTTAAATCTTTATTTCTCTCTCCATAGATCTACCCATCTCTCCCTATCCCTCTTTCTTTATCTCTCTCCCTCTGATGTCAAACATGAAGGTCTTCAACTAACTATCACAATTCAAGGCCTTCAAAACATCTTTGCAACTCTCAAGACTTGATTCCAACCATTCTTCAACATTTCACCTAGTCTCCCTTGTAGGTGTACAAACCCATTATTTAGGAATTTCCTCTCAATAGACTCTTTTCTCTCACAAAATATTCACCTTTATAGACACCCTTTAAGCAAACATAAAACATATCTTAGAAGCAGTATAGGTCACTTTAGACCAACATACTCAAAACTAGGCTTACCCTCTATCCTCCAAGACCAAATAGGTCAGTTTTACAAAGGAGCCCCACTTTAAACTTTCTCTTTCACCCAAAACTCAATCCTAATACTCTAGGTAGGGTTCAAAATGTCCGAATCCACCCCTTTTGACAATTAAAAGGGGAGGTTTTATTGAAAAGGCTATTCCCAAACTTCTCCAAACCTTGCTAATGACTCAAACACCTTTTAAAATGCCTGCATAAACTTAATAAATCACTAGAAATTGCTACCTCCCAGTTTTACATCATTAACCTCACTCAAACCTCCCATTTACACTCAAAATCCACCATTTTCCAACTACAACAACACAAGAAACCCATCAAAATACCTCCCTCACCCCTGAAACCTATTGGACACTTAAAACACACCAAAAGAGGCCATTCCATTGAGCTATACAATTTTATAGTGGGTAGAATGGATTAATTCATTATTTCACACTATCAAACCCTTGTTTTTGGGGTTTCTCAGGCAGATACATAAAATTGAATCAAACTCCCTCTAAATTATATATTAGACTCTCAAATCAAATGCAAAAGGAAGTTAACTCATGCGTTTACACATTTCAAGTCACCTTGAATCCAAATTCTTTAGTGCGGGTCCGTATAGACCTGGAAATGACAAGAATACATAGAAATTTAATGAAAAATAGTGGAATTTCTTATTGTTTTTCCTTCACAATCCTTCAACAAACCTTTACATTGATAGATTTCACATATTTAAACATTTCCCACCAAGAACAACCTCACAAACTAACTCAACAACCCTCAACTAACTTTCAAACTCCCCATGACCATTGGAGTTCAAAAAGTTGCATTTTTTTTGCATTTTCTTGCTATGACAACTTTACACAATTTTGCAACTTTTGACATTTTGACACAAATGACTCAAAGATAACCCAAATTACATGGAAATAGTCTCAATAGACCTTATTAATTGTACAAAGAGCCTAATCACCTATACTTAACATATTGACCCCCTAATGTAAATTCCATCTGCTTGGTGCTCCCGCACCGTACAACCCCCTTAAAAATTGACTCATGTCACATGAATATTGCCTTGTTCCAAGCTCCATCTTAATCCCCCCTTGTTTTCCATATATTCCCTGGTCTGTAAATCTCCCCATTGGTTCAGATAATGAGATATTGTATCATGCTTTGCATCCTTGATATTTTTTGCACATGGATATGACTCCCTCTTTGCACTTAGACCTAATGGTTGTCTTCTACCTATTTCTTGATAAAAAAATAAGAATGTTCCTACCTTCACACCTAGAAACAAACACTTACCAAATGTTCCTTGAACTCTCTCCTTCATTACCCTTTCATGCTTGAACTCATTCATATGCTTTGGCCAAACACTCTTTTTCACCTCACTATTTGTCTTCATATCCACGTTTAGGTTCTTTTCCTTTAGATTCTCTATTTTATTAGGTAAATAACTATCTATCATGGAAAAATATGACTACCTTCCAACTTCTCCTTGCACTACAAGACAAAGCATTGTCCCAACCATGATCTCACCATGCTCTGCTAAACCATCTTGCTTCATCAACAACAATTCATCCTTGAACTTCTCTATGTTAGTCCCTGTCATCTTCTTCTCATCATTTCTCCTTTCTAATTGTGCACCACCCTTCAATATCTCTATTCTAACATCTGTAACTTTTTTCATGGCTTCCAGCTGGTCATTCTTGACTTCCTCAACCTTCACATACTCTTTTTTACCCATCACAATCACCTTGGATTCCTTGATCTACTCCTTAACTTCTTCTTGCAATGGAAGAAAAGTAAATGTGTTCCATGTTCCCATCATGCTCAATTTGATATGTATTAGCCCTTCCATCATACATGGCATGTTTATCAAATTTCCATGGTCTTCCAAGCAACAAATGGAAACATTCCATTGGTAGAACATCACAAAGTACCCTATCTCTGTACCCTCCAATATGAAACTCAACTAAAGCCTACTCATTAACTAGAAGTGATTGATCATCATTCAACCATGACACCTTATAGGGTGTTTCATGAGGAAATTTCACCAAATTGGACTTATCTACCATTTCACTTGATACTATATTATCAGTGGAACCTGAATCTATCACTACCTTGCATACTTTACCTTTGCTCTTGCATGTGGTCTTGAATAGATTTCTCCTTTGAAATGGTTCTTTCTCCTTGGAGGCCTTCAAGAGTTGTCTTCTTAGCATCAAAGATTCACCCACCTCTGGTGCAACAACATGACTTAGAGAATTGACACGTTCACCGTCATCTTCTTGCACAATTTGGACCCTCGTTTCACCTCTTCTTTCACCCCCACTTGAAGTAGCACCAAACTTTTCAGGGAACTTGTAGGATGGATGGCCAAACTCACCACAGTTGTAACACCTTCCTAAAATCACATTAGAACCTCTTCCTTGATCTATATATCTGCCCATAAATCTCGTTCTTCCACCTCTCCATCCACCTCTAGACTCAACCACTTGTTCTATACCTTTACCAACATCTTCTTGGTCTTCATTGGACTGTTTTCGAGTAGAAAAAGTTCCTCTACCTCTAGAAGTACTTCCTCTACCTCTTTTTGTCTTTTCTTGTCTCCTTTTCACTTTTTCTTTTGCCCTTATAGCCATTTGAAAACATTCTTCAACTATTTTTGGTGCCATCAAACTTATTTCATGCTAAATATTATACCTCAGACCATTAAGATATCTTGCTACTTTTTCTTCTTCATCTTCCTCATGCTTTGTCCTTATGCTTAATCCATAGAACTCCTCAGTGTATGCTTGCACATCTAGGTCCTTTTGCTTGAGATTTTGAAGTTTTTTAAGCAATTGAATATTGTAATCACTAGGAAGGAACTTACCTTTGATTTGTGTCTTCATTCTCTCCCAAGAAGTAATCTTGGTCTTGCCATTTTTTTGCCTTTCATCTTGCACAAAGTTCCACCACAACAAAGCATGCCCTTTCAACTTGGTCTTAGCCTTCTTCACCTTGTGATCTTCATCTACTTCTTCACTTTCAAAGTAATTCTCCAGGGCTCCTATCTAGTCCAAGAGCTCTTCACCATCTAATTTACCTCCATACATAGGAAAATCCATTTTGCTATGTCCATCACCTTTCACAACTTTCAAAAGCTTTACCATCCTCACATCCTCTAGATCCAACTCTTCTTCTTCACTAGAAGTTTCTTCCTCTTCAGAATCACTTTCATCCATGGTGACCCCAACTTTAGACTTCAATGCAACAATATTCTTCTTCAAGGCTTCTAGTTCTCTAGCCTGTTGATCAATCTTTCTAATAACTATGATTCCTTTAGGAGGCATCTTGACTCCTCAAATTCCACATTTTTTCCTTGCACAAACTTCAACCTTCTCCCACAAGAGATCTACTTCCTATTTCTCTAATACCAATTGATGTCAAATAGGGAGGTCTTCAACTAACTATCACAATTCAAGGCCTTCAAAACATCTTTTCAACTCTTAATACTTGATTCCAACCATTCTTCATCATTTCACCTAGTCTCCCTTGTAGGTGGTAGACTCGGTATTTAGGACTTTCCTCTCAATAGATTCTTTTCTCTCACAAACTATTCACCTTTCTAGACACCCTTTAGGTCAACATAAAACATATCTCAAAAGCAATATAGGTCACTTTGAACCAACATACTCAAAACTAGGCTTACCCGCTGTCCTTAAAGACCAAATAGGCTAGTTTTACAAAGGATCCCCACTTTAAACTTTCTTTTTCACCCAAAACTCAATCCCAATGCTCTAGGCAAGGTTCAAAGTGACTGAATCCACCCCTTTTGGCAATTGAAAGGAGAGGGTTTATTAAAAAGGCTATTCCAAAACTTCTCCAAACCTTGCCAATGACTTAGAGACCTTTTAAAATGCCTACAAAAACTTAATAAATCACTAGAAATTTCTGCCTCCCAGTTTTACATCATTAACCTCACTAAAACCTCCCATTTACACTCAAAATCCACCATTTTCCAACTAGGACAACACAAGAAGCCCATCAAAAGACCTCCCTCACCCTTGAAACCTCTTGGATACTTAAAAAACACGAAAAGAGGCCATTCCACTGAGCTACAAAATTTTATAGTGGGTGGAATGGCTTAATTCATTATTTCACACTATCAAACCCTTGTTTTTGGGGTTTCTCAAGTAGATACAGAAAATTGAATTAAACTCCCTCTAAATTCTGTATTAGACTCTCAAACCAAATGAAAAAGGAAGTTAACTCATGCCTTTACACATTTCAAGTGACCTTGAATCCAAATTTTGTAGTATAGGTCCATACAGACCTGGAAATGACAAAATTACACAAAAAATTAATGAAAAAGAGGGGAATTTCTTATTATTTCTTCTTCACAATCCTTCAACAACCCTTTACATTGATAGATTTCACATATTTAAAAATTTACCACTAAGAAAAACCTCACAAACTAACTCAACAACCCTCAATAAACTTTCAAACTCCCCATGACCTTTGGAGTTCAAAAAGTTTTTTTTTTTTTTTGCATTTTCTTGCTATGACAACTTTACACAATTTTGCAACTTTTGACATTTTGACACAAATGACTCAAAGATGACCCAAATTACATGGAAATGGTCTCAATAGACCTTATTAAATGTAAAAAGACCCTAAGAACCTACACTTAACATATTGACCCCCTAATGTAAAGTCCATGAGCTTGGTGCTCCTACACCACTCTCAACCTTTAAATCTATCTCTACCTATCTTTATTTATTGTTATCTATCACTCAATCTCTCCCTCTCCCTCCATATCTACATATTTATCTATATCTACCTCTCTCTCACTCTCTCTATATTTCCCTATCCCTCTATCTCACTCCTGTATATCTCTCCCACTCTCTTTATCCCTTTCTATCTCCCCCTCTCTCTATCTCTCTATCCTTATTATCCCCATATCAATCTCCCTCTCTATCTCTCTCCCCTATCTCTATCTACCTCTCTATATTTATATCTCCTCTCTTTCCCTATATCTCTCCCTTTCTATCTCTTCTCTTAGTGTTATCTCTTTGTCTCTCTCTATTTCTCTCTCTCACACTTTTTATATCTATCTATTTATCTCTCCCTCTCTATCTATTTCTTCCTCTTTATCTCTCTCTTATTCTCTCCATTGTAAGGAAGCTAAGGTAGTGGAAAAAATTTCTACACTAATATTGAGAGTAGGATAATTCAAAACTTTTAGAGATCTTTAATAGTTATAGAAACTTAAACAAAAATAAACATAAATATCATGCATACCATAACATAGTGATTTACATGGGGAAAACCCTTTTGGAAGAAAAACCCCACAATCCAAAAGCCACCAAATATATTATTCAAAAATCACAAAGATTATAATATACTTGCAAAGCAAGCTTCTCACATGAGTATAACCAACCAAATATCTAGAGGCAACATGACTGCTATCAGACTCTCAGAATACATCACAATGCACAATTGTAATACAATGACCTCATAAAATAGGGTTTCCTTCTAGGGAAATTCAACAGTAACTTATGTAATTGCAAGGTTGAGGCACATTTTTCCATCTATAACCTCCTCTCTCTCTCTCTATTTCTACATATCTCTCTCACTCTCTATCTCTTTTCCTCTATCTCTCTATCTTTATCTCTCTCTCCCTATCACTATGTCTACCTCTCTCCCCATCTCTCTCTCACTATCTCTCTCTCTTTCCCTCTATCCCTATATATTTATCTCTATCTCTCTCCCTCTATCTCTAAGTCTACCTCTCTCTCCCCATCTCTTTCTTTCTCTCCCTTTCTATTTCTCTATATATCTCCCTCTTTATATCTCTCCCTCTCTTCATTTATCTCTATATCTACCACTCTCCCTCTCTCTTCATCCATCTCCATATCCCCCTCTATGTCCCTCTCCCTTTTTGTATATCTCTATCTATATTTGTACCTTTCTCTCTATCTTTCTCCATCTATCTATTTTTTATATATATCTTCTCTCTTCCCCTTTATATCTCTATTCTCCTATCATCTATGTATCCCTCTATCCCTATCTATCTACCTCTATCTCTCTATCTCTTTCTATCTCTACCTTACACTCTCTCTATCTTCCTCTATTTTAAACTTTCTATCAATTATTATTTCTCTTTATCTCTCTCAATCTCACTCTTTATATCGATCTCTCCATCTCTTTATATCTAAATATTCACTATCTACGTCTATCTCTCCATTTCTCTATTTGTATATCTCCCTTCCTCTTTCTCATTCTATCCCTCTCTGTAGATAATTTAGAGTGAAGTTCTAATCACTATATATGGTTGAAAATTTAACACATATGTTAGAAAGTGGTGGAAACTTGTTAGTTGATCTTTAATTACACATCCTACCAATTTCATACATAAATGTTTTTTTGGGATCCAAGTCAAATAAGTTCCTATAGAAGTTGAAATATGATTTTCTCGATCATTTATAATACCTTATTTATTTATTTTTTTGGTAACTCAGGGTATCCTCACGACCGACCTTGCGACCCCCGTGAATGCATAGTGGGAGAGTCGGGAGAGACTAGTCCCTCGGGGGAGACGCTATAGCCAGCAAGCAGGCCCCCCAAGTTGAGTACGAGAGCGGAGTTGAACTTGAGACCATGAGGATCCATCCCACAGCCTCAAGCCAACTGCGCTGCCCATGCCGGTTTCATACCTTATTATTTTTATTTTACTTAAAAAATGAGTAATTTTTTCATAAGGATATCCTAAAGCCATAAAAATATCAAATGGTTTATGCACGTTAACTTTAGGTTTTGTAGTTTGAGGCTATTTAGGATTTTATTTGTCAAGTTATTTAAAATAGTAACACACACAAGTAACTTTAGGTTTTATCAATATAGACTCACTTGATCTTATAAATTTTCAATTCTTCTCTTATTTTTTCTCATACCATTTAATAGATTGATGTAACATAGAAGGTATTTCTTTACATTCCTTTATTCAAGGTCTACCAAGTAAAATATAAAATATATTTGAAGATTGATTGATGTTGAAGATGGGAAAATAGAATAAGAAGGTAAATAGATAAAATGCATAAATAAACAAATACAAAGATGTTATACCTTCGTAGTCTTCTCCTCTTCATGGATTGAGCTCACAAGATGCACACATATCTTGCAAATTTTCTCAAGTGGTTGGAATGGATGTGGTTGCTCAAGGTTTTAGCATGATGATGGTAGGATAGTGATGGATTTGATGAAGATTTGGATAGCATAAGGATATGGATAATGTTTGTTGAAAGAATGGGAGCCAAGGCCCCATTATATAGAATTTTGGTGAGAGGAACCAAAGGCTAGGATTGATTGGTTAATGGAGGGTTGAGATTAAAAGAAGGATAGGGTTTCGATTTAAAGGAATGAAGAATGGTTAGCCTTGTGACAAGTGTCACAACATGGAAAGGGGTGAAATGGGGAGGTGTACACACATTGGGAATAGAGACATTAAATTTGTGTAAGAGATAGGGTGGCTTGTGTAAGAGGTTAGTGGGGGTAGGTGAGATGTAGGAATTTAAACTTAGGAAATATTGGTAATGAGGATTAGGGATGAGGTTCAGATCAATTAATCAAGTATTAATTGATTTAATGAGGATGGGTTGAGTTAATATACCGAGGGTTTATTAACTTGAGTGGAGCTAAAAGTTGGAGAATGGGATAATGATGTTTAGTATGGGGATAAAGTTAATTAATCAAGGATTAACTAACTTAAGCAAGGTTAAGGGATTTAGAGAAATAAGGGTAAATAATAGCTTTAATTAAATAAATGTGGATTTATTTAATTAAAGGCGGTGGATAAAGGTAATGGGAAAATTAAATGAATAAATAAATAAATATTATAATTTAATTAATTAATGGGTTAGGATAGGCCAAAATGAGGTGTGGATGGGCGAGGTCACATTTTAGGTGTCTGCATTTTGCCCCTCTTTGAGATGATGTTGTGACTAAGAGAAGTAACATCATTTAAAAGAAGAATAAAACATAGTGGTTAGGAAAGGGATAAGGATTAGTGGCATGATGCCTCAATCACTAGGAAGGATTATGAGGAGGTAATGATATGCCCCCTCGAGAGAAAATGTGGGTTAGGAGAACTTGGGTGTGCTCTTGAAATGGATGACAGGTATAAAGGATGAAGGATGAAAAGATAGAGGAAAATGAGGATGGATGGGAGAAGATAAGGATGATGAAGACATGGATGGAGAGGGGGGATGGATGATCATCATGCTACAAGAGAAACCTAGATTTGATATTGTACTTGACATTATGCATCGAGGTATAAGGAACTAAGATGACAATGTGCCAGGTACATGATCAAAAGGTCAAGTGCAAACATATGCCTTATAACACAATGATATGGAAGACCATGATGCCCTTGTGGAAATAGAATGCAAATGACCATGATAAATAAAAACAATGATAAACCACACAAGCAAGAAGTAAGAATGCACAACAAATCAAAATCAACCAAGGACTATACTCCAAGTCAAGCTAAAAAACTAATTGATGGATTGATTTAATGATTGGTGATGATAATGATAAGGATAACAAAGTTTTCGATAAGAATAATGCGTACCCCAAGGATTGTGTTGTAAATGACGATAAAACATATGGATTAGGAAGGATAATTCCATATGATGATAATGGATTAAAGTGTGTCAATGGATTTTAGCTTGATTTGGATTAAGATCATGGATTGCTTTTGGATGTTGGGCTAAATTGCAAGATTGGATTGTATGGATTAGGATTGATTGCATTTGGACTATATTGGATGGGGATGGTTGGATCAAAAGGATGGATGGATTGTATAAGATAAGATTGGATGAAGGATAGGATGATTAGGATAGAGGAATGAATGTGATCCAATGACAAGGTCCAGAACCAAGTCTTAGGAAAAGGATGGAATGATAATGGATTAAGTTGATAGGATATAAATGGATAGATTGGATGGAAGATGGGTGAAGGATAGGAGGATGGATGTCCAAGGACTAGTTGAAAGGGAAAAGGATGCCCCACACTAGAGGTAGTTCAATCATGGATGGGAGAATAGTATCATGAGATGGCAGGGTAGTGCATAAAGGACATGAATGGAAGTAAGAGTGAGGATGGGATTGTCCAAAGCATGCATGGATATTTTAACCCTAGCTTTAAATAAGTATCAAGGGTGAAAAGAGTGGGTGAATTGGATAGAATGGGGGGATGGAGATAGGATATGGGATGGAAGATATGGATAGGATAATCAAGATTAAGTGGATGAGATATGGATGTATGGATACGTGACTCCTAGGCTCTTCATCAAGATCAAATATGGGAAGGGTGGCTTGATTTGGATAGGATGGGAGATATGCAATGAATGATATGGATAGCATAAGGGAGGTAGGATGTGTGATGCTCATGTAGATCATTAGCCTTGTCAAGATCAAAGGAGGGAAAAGGGAGGATGGATTAGATAGGATTATGGATAAATGATGAAGTATAGCAGAGGATGTGGGTAAGATGTGGTATGCATGGAGCTTACCCCCAAGTGTGGGTTGCAAGGGGATGGGGATGAAGGACTCAAGCATATAGTTCCATAAGTGGTATCCCTTGATTATGTACTATAATGGACTATGGCACTTGGATGTATGCTCATAGACGTTAGTAGAATGAAGGTAAAGGGGATAAAATGGATTGGGAGAGGGAGAGGAATGTGAATTTATGCAAAGGATTGGATAAGAGGGATGGAAGGATGGAAGATGGATGCTGGATAATTGATGGGTTGGTGGAATACATGTGGATGAGTGGATGTGAATGTTGGAAAGATTAACCTTGGCACACACCTTGAAGGGTGGTGGAGTTGTGGAAGAGAAATGGACTTTGAATTTGGAAGTTTAGATGGAGGAGGGGGTGTAGATTTTGGGATGTAAGGACCAAAAATGGATGGCAGTGATGAAGGATTATTAGATGGGATGAAGGACTTAGAATTAGATGAAGCTTTTGGATAGGCAAGTTTGGATGCCAATTTTGATTTTTCTTTTGGATGCATTAATTCTATAAGTATTTTTGGAATCGACGTGGCTTTTGATTTTTGCTTCATGGGCCTTTATGGCCTTTGACATTTAAATTTTTGATTTTGGATCATATTTTTCTTTTTTTTCCTATATTTTTTAGGGGACATGATGATCCTTTGTTTTTTGTGGATTTTTGGCTTATGCATTTGATATTTGGCCTCCAAATTGCTCCCAAGAGCAATGAAATTGGTGGATGGATATTAATGATATGGATTGTATTATGGATGGGTTGGTGTAAGTAGTATGTTGGAGGGATTTCAAAGATGTGTGTCTTGGTTGATCTTAATTTGGGGTATGAGGTGATGAATAAATAGGATAGAGAGATTTTATAATGGGAGTGATAGCTGGTGGAATGTAGGGACCCAAAGTTTATTGAGGGGGTGAAGGAATTTGTTTTGGGACACAGGGAACCAAAATAGATGGAAGGGATGAGGGTTTGGGATTTGAAACATAAGGGCCCAAGATAGATTTGGAGGATGGGGAATATGGAAATTGGAATTTAGATGGAGGTATTTTAGATTTAGGATGGGTGGCAGGAGTACCAACATTTAGAGCCTTATAACCAAGGCCATGATTGATCTGTAAACTCCTTACTATGAATCACTTAAAAACTGTTAAATTCACCATGATACAAATTTAATTTAAGATCGAAACTGACATTACTTATGAATTGAGGAAATAAACACATAAAATGTAGGAAAGTAAAGAAGCTGAAAAAAAGAGAGACAAAGAAAAGGGAGGCAAAGAGATTTGATAACGAAGTTCACTAGATTTTGGCTATGTCTCCAGATCCACAAATATGCATGATCGATGCCATTATTATGATGCAAACTTATTTTTACACCATGATGTTCTTTCACTGAGTTACAATATGCTTCAAGGAAGATTGTTGCACTTCAGGCTCTTCCTGCTTCCACACTGCAATGACAGGATCTATCTGGCAACATGTTCATGCCTAAATCCTTTGTCACCTTTACAATGCTAAGCAATGAAACTGCAACTCTCTCTCACAACAAGAGTACAATACATGAGGCATCAAGCCTTTACATAATGACTTAAAAGTCATGAAAATTCTCTCAAATAAAATAATGAGTTTTTATCTCTTCCTATTCTTCTAAGAGACTACTCATAATTCTCTCAAAAGACTCACTAAGTTTTTATCTCTCCATTTCCTCACAAGAGACCACTTAGCTCGCAAGACTCTCAAAACCTCTGAATGCCAAACTCACACTCCTACCCCCCTTTTATACATAATTTTGGCTAAAAAGGCCAAAAACCACCATATTAAATAAAATAACAAATTACCAACAAATACCCTTCGTTTACAAAAAATAATAACCCTTTTAAAACCCATTTTTAATTTGTTTATAATGCCCTTGTCATTTCTCCATTTATGGGCTATATTGTTTTGGGTATTTGTTTTTATTCTTTTATTTAATAACCATTAAAGGTTATAAATTTGGGCTTATTCATTTATTAAAGGGGTTAATCTTTGTTTTTTTTTTATGAGATTTTGTTTTAATTCCACCAAATCCACTGGGATCCCACAAAATCCGATCCCACCAAATGGATTTTTTGTGAGATAAAATAAGCCTCCACACTTTATTTTCAAAAATAAAGCATGGTACATGATTTTTTGAGATTTTTGCCACATCACTTGCAATTTCCATGTCACCATCTAGTTAATCGTCATTTCACATTGTGAACCATGACCCTAATACCTGCAAAACACAACAAACAAACACATTAGAAGATTGAAATGCAAGTTAGAAACATGATTCCTCAAGAAATCCATTTATCAATGCTCTAAATAGGAAAATGAAAGCAATACAATGAGAAATCAACAAAAGAGATTAAATCCTATGAAAGCAATGTAAATTCTTGATCTCTTGAGGGAGTTGGTGCCAATTTGATGTGAAAATTGGCCCTTTCCCAACTCCAATGCTAGCTTTGATGATTTGATGAAGATTGTGATCCACTTTGATGAAGATTGATGAATGCTCCAAGCTAAAATCTGCAAAAACCTAGCTATGATTCAATGAGATGGATGAGAATTGCTAAGTATTTTAGCATGGTAACTTTTCTTGAGATGTGTATGATGAAATAAGGATATAAGCTCTTTATTTATAGATTGATAAGTTGAAGAGATGTCCAAATTTGATCAATGTGGGACAAAGATTCAACCAATGATATGATGCCACTTGTCAACATGTGAGAGGATGAAGGTTGAGCAAGTTTTGAGGATTGTGCCAATAAATGCACAAATTTGAAATTCAAATTTGTTGAAATGACTTGTGAGAGGGAAGGGAAAAATGCAATAAATTCCACTTGGCTCAAGGCAAGGACATGTAAGAAGAAGTAAATGCCTTGTTGGAAGGACTTGTCAACTCACATTTTTGAATTCAAATTTGGGAATATTCCTTCAAAGATGCCATTTTTTGAATGAAAATAGGGAATTATTAAATCAAATAAATGATTTAATTGTGCAAGTTGCAAAATCTAGAGGATTTGAGAGATTAGGATTAAATTAATCAGGATTTGATTAATTTAAGGGGATATTTAGCTGATTTGACAATTTGATTTAGATTTTTGGATTAATTTAAATAAAAGAGAGGAATATGATAAGAGGCTAATTAAATAAAGATTTTGATTTATTTAATTAAAAGGGATGGTATTAGATTAAATCAAATAAGGTTTTAATTTATTTAATTAACGGATAGACTTTAGAGATTTAATCAAATAAATTGATTATTTAATTAAATAGGGATAATTAGATCAGATGAATTGATTTAATTAACAAGGAAAGTGACTTAATTAGACAAAATAATTTATTTAATTAAGAGATGAATATTGATGAATTTAATCAGATAAGGGAATTTGATTAAGTTAGACCGAGGGATGATTTAGGAAGAAACGATGTTAGTAGATCAGAGTGTGATATCAATCTGTATATTTTTGATGTCTACATTTTGCCCCTCTTTGAAGCGATGCACTTGTTGCATTGGTTCAAAGAATAATCTTGTTGATATCAAAGTTCAAAATTCTTTGATTTTTTCGGATGCCCCACTATTGCCCCAACGAATGAAGAATTACGCCGGTATACTGCCCCCTCAAGAGATCGGGTGAAGAGGTTTGATTTGAGGGTCGATCTCTCGAAAAAAAAGGTTCAAGATCATCAACTCATGTGTTTGATGTAGACAGATTTGATGATGTAAATAGTCATCAACCATGGGTAGTCTCATGCCTATTTTGATATATTACACACACTTGATCCTAATTCGTACCATGACATTGACATTATTGATGATGAGATGATTATGATGTTTATATGTAATGGATGATATGATGATGCATGGATGATATGATGGATGCACATGATTTGATATGATGATGCTTTTATGATTATGCAGTGGATGATAAATGTCTGGTTTATGAGATGTTTAGAATAACTAATATATATTATGCGATGATAGGGATGAATGCATGTGGTATGATTAATGCTTTCTGTATGATATGATATGCAATATGCAGTATGCTGACAGTTTGTGGATGCAAGATGGATGCGATGGTGATGATTTATGATTAACTGTCAAGGTACCATGTTAGCGTGATTAGTAAGAAGAAGTCATTTCAACAAGATGCATGATGACACAAATGCAGATGATGATGATGATGATGATTACCTGCCAAGGAATTGGGATTTTCAAAGGGCCAAATTTTCTTATGTTTGATAACACATGTAGTACGATGCATCAAGGTATAGAAAACTAGGATGGCATGGTACTTAGTGTGATGGACTTTGACTCGACAATCAGATAGGATTATTCTTGTTCATACCTGACATACGGAAACCTTGCTAGGATGTACTTTAGAAGTTTCAAACATCTCGGACCAAAACACAGAAAGGTAAACCTATCCTTGTAATAGTCAACAAGTTGCCCTAGACCTCTTCCATACACCCTAAAAAAGCAAGTATTCGCCGAGGTTATATTACAAGGGCGTCCAACAAGCACAACAGACAAAAGATAATGATCATTGCCCGATTCCTACTTCTCTAAATCCGCTGTTTTGGGATATCATCGAGACATCCTTGGAATGAGCGCAAAATAAGATAAGTCAAAAAGAAAAAGACCAAGTAAATAGACAGACTACTACTCTTCAATACTGCTAACGGAAAATGATGTGTTTTCTAAGGATGATAACCAAAACTTAATGCCAAAAGATAATGCCCATTGTAGGAAGGATGCATCCTAGGACATGTTAGTGTGGATGGTGGCATGTCATTTCATTTATAAGGGATGATTGATATGGGACAAATTCAGATGATGGTGTTATCGATACGAAGAGATGACCAATTTGTTTTCTCATTGACTTAGACTTAAGACTTGACACTTTTGAGTTCTACTTTTAAAACTGCCAAGCTTGTTTCTAACTGTTTCACCAAAGGTTGAGGATGACGATCAGTTTATTATGAATGGTGTTTATTGCGGGTGCAAGTGAGATGAGGCGGATGGATTTTTTCAAATATTTGGATGTTTTTTGATGTTTTTGCAATGTTTTGAGGCTATTTTTGGTATTTTTTGAGGTTTTCAAATGTTTTGATTTTTTATTTTCCAATGTTTTTGGGATTTTCTGAGATTTTGACCAAGAGAATAACCTAAAGACCTATCCTAGGGGCCTCGAGGGTTGATCAACAGATTAGCCTTGCCTACGTTATACACGCAGAGACCACATAGTTCGACTGACTACTTGACCGATTTACAGATGAAATGTCAGTTTATTATGACAGACTCCTATAGGACTGACCTAAATGTCTCAGGGGATGATCAAAGATCAACCTTGCCTACGTTCAAGCTCGAGATGATGTAGTTCGACAAGACAACCTTGTTTTTGGCTTTTTGAATGACTTTTGCCCTGTTTTTGGATTTTGATATGTTTTGAATGTTTTTGGATTTTTTATTTTTTTGATGTTTTTTGGATTTTCTAATATTTTGATGTGTTTGGATTTTTGATTTTCTGATGTTTTTTGGATTTTCTGATATTTTGATGTTTTTGGATTTTCTAATATTGAGGACTTTAAGACCATACACGAATCCAATCCGATGAGAACGTGCCCCCAGTGTGATGCAATAGACTACCCCGATAAAGGCTGGACAAACTGACCTTGAGGATGGGCCGGGTAGTACTAGGAGGGATCATGATACGAACACAGGACCAAGCTATGGTGCAAATGTGAGTGGATGAGTGATGAATGGAGATATGGATGAGATAGATGATGGAAGTGAAATGGAGGGATGATGATGAACAAGCCAGAAAGGTCCTGGTGGATGAAAAGTGCTTATTTACACAAGACGCCTGTTTGCCAGGTTTTCACCGAGGTACTTGCCCAAAGTGCCACCGAAGTGGTTTTCACTAGAGGACAATTTTTTTGATCCTTTTTTCTAATTTTTTTTGGATTTATTGCTTTTTTGATTTTTTTGTTGTTACCAAGATGCCTGTTTGCCAGGTTTTCGCCGAAGTAACCATTTTTTTAGGACTTTTTCTGATTTTTTGGATTTTTTGGTTCTATACCTTGAAAGAATTAGGCATAAAACTTTTTGCGATGGGAGCTATTCATTGGCTCCTACAAAGGTTCCCCTTCGGGTGTTGATAACTGATATGCCCCTGATTTATAGCTTGCTGTGACGATGAAAGGCCCTAACCAATTGGGTTCAAACTTGCCTTTGCTGCTGGGATTTGGGACATTCTTCTGATTTTCTTTTAAGACCAATTCTCTGACTTGGAAACTCCTGCTTCTGATCTTCTTGTTGTAGCTTTGTTTGAACCTATTTTGATAGACTTGCAGATGATTCAAAGCATCTATGCGTCTCTCATCTAGTAACTCCAGCTCGTTTAATCTTGACACCTGATAGTCCTCATCAGTGATGAGATTTTGCAATGATATTCTAAGGGATGGGAGCTTGATCTCAATTGGGAATACAACTTCTGATCCGTAGACCAAGGAGAATGGGGTGGCACCAGTGGGTGTGCGGATGCTAGTTCGATAAGCCCAGAGGGCGGGATTAAGCTGCAGATGCCAGTCACGACCTGCGTCATTAACTATTTTCTTAAGGATTTTGAGGATGGTTTTGTTCTTGGCTTCTGCTTGGCCATTGCCTTGGGGATAGTATGGGGTGGAGAAGTGATGCTGGATTTTGAATTTCTCGCACAAGTCGTGAACCTCCTGGTTCTTGAATGGTGTGCCATTATCTGAAATAATGGCTTGTGGGACACCATAACGATAGATGAGATAGTTCAGGATAAATTTTGAGATTTTCTTCCCAGTGATATAGGTCAAGGGTATGGCTTCCACCCACTTTGTGAAGTACTCAGTTGCGGTTATAATGAATTTGTGGCCATTGGATGAGGTGGGTGTGATTTTGCCAATGAGGTCGAGTCCCCATTGTGAGAAAGGCCATGGTGTGATGATCGGATGGAGCTCTTAAGCTGGAGCATGGATGAGATCCCCATGTTGCTGACATTGTAAACACCTTTTAGCATGATCAGGTGTTTCTCTTTCCATCGTGGGCCAGTAATACCCCAGCCTTAGCAGTTTCTTAGCAATGGTCATTCCACTTGAGTGTGAGCCACATATACTGTTATGAACCTCGGTTAGAGCGGTTAATTCCTCCTTGACATTTAGACAGTGCAGTAAGGTACCTTCTATGCTTCTACGGTATAAGGTATCTCCTAGGATGACAAATCTAGATGCCTTTTTAATAAAGGTTCGTTTTAGGCTCGATGGTAGGTCAGCGGGTATGACTCCTATGCGAAGATATGTGTAGATGTCATGATACCAAGGATCACCAGGACCAATGATTTCACACACATATTTCGATTCCAGTACCTCGAATGTGGGAACGAGAAGCTGCTCGATCAGAAATTCATATTTCAGCACATTGTGAGGGATGTCTACTAGAGACCCAATTGTAGCCATGGCATCAGCGGCTCTATTGTTGGTTCTTGGAATCTGCTCAAATGTTATTTCAATGAAGGATTCCTTGAGAGTCTCCACCAATTTCTTGTATGGAGTTAGCTTGTCATCCTTAGTCTGATATTCATCATTGACTTGATTTATGATTAACTGAGAGTCTCCGTAGACTTTGAGGGCTATGATATTCCATTACATTGCTATCCTGAGACCTATAGTTAAAGCCTCGTATTCTGCTATGTTGTTCGTGCAAGGGAATGCTAGTTTGTATGACCGTGGTATGTAGTCCCCTTGGGGGGTGATGAAGAAGATACCAACTCTTGATCCATGCTATGTGTATGAGCCGTCGAAGTATAATTTCCAGTGATTGGCTACATGAAGGTTAAAGATGGATTCGTCTGGAAATTCAGATACAAGAGGATTCTCAGAATATATGGGTGCTTCTGCTAGTTGATCTGCAATAACTTGACCTTTAATGGCTTTTCTTTCCACATATTCGATGTCATACTCTAACAGTATCATCACCCATTTTGCCATTCTTCCTGTGAGCATTGCCTTGGATAAGAGATACTTGAGGGGATCAATTTTTGCAATGAGCTTTATCTTGTGTGCCAACATGTAGTGTCTAAATTTTTGGGATGCAAACACTACTGCGAGGCAAGCTTTTTAGATGAATGAGTAATTTAGCTCATGACCGACCATTGTCCTGCTGATATAGTAGATGGCCCTCTTCGTCCCGTTTTCATCATGTTGAGCAAGAAGAGCTCCGAGGGCTGCTATTGTTGCTGACACATATAAGATCAATGTCTTTCTTGAGATAGGTGGCATTAACACTAGCGGTGTCAGTAAGTATTCCTTGATTTTGTTGAATGCTTCTTCACATTTTGCGTCCCATTTGTACACTACCCCCTTGTGGAGTAGGTGAGAGTATGGGTTCTGCTTGTCTGCCAGTTGTGCTATGACCCTTCTAATGGATTGGAGCCTTCCTTGGAGGCCTCTCGGTTGTTTTAGCTTCCTTGGTGCTTCCATCTCAAGGATTGCTTTCACTTTTGTAGGATCCACCTTGATACCCCTCATGGAGACTATGTATCCTAGTAATTTTCCTGATTGTACACCGAAGACGCACTTCTTGGGATTTAGTCTAACCTTGTATTCCTCTAATCTGTCAAAGATAGCACTTAGGGTTGTTATATGATCTTATCTTTTTCTTGATTTAGCATAGAATGTGATATGCAGGGTCTCCTCTGTTCCTAGGTTGACTGGGTTGCATTTTTCGGCCAAGACTGCTGACTTCTCTTGATGAATAGCTCTTAGGGGAAGAGTGAATCCTTCATCCTCAGGCACCTCAGAGAGGTTTTCACCGTTGGATATGTCCTTTCTTTTTACTATTTTCTTGTCAGAGAGTGCCACAGTGTGGTTTTCACTCAAGGACTTGGATATGATTCTTAGTTTCTCACTTTTGCGACTGAAGGATTCAATCGTTTCCCTGTAATAGGCGTGTGTGTCCAACTCCATTATGAATCCTGCCTTGTGATCTCCATCTGGAATGTTATCCCTCAACCCCATGAATTCTAAGAGCGCCTCATCATTTTTGAATGTATTGAGAACTGGTGGTCCTCGTTGGTCATAGTCAATCAATTGGGGATAGACTAAGCGGATCTCATGATTTTGATGATCGGATTCGAAAGATAAGGTACTAATCATGTAAAGGGTAGTATCCTCAAATAACCTAGGTAGACTGGTCAAGTGATCTTCGTCATCACTACTAATATAGGGCTCAGTGATAAAGTTATGCATGTCTGTCCCTATGGGTATTGGGGAATACACTTGTACTAGGACTGGCTGAGGAGAAACATTAGCAGCTCTAATCGGAGGACTTCGGCCACATATGGTTATTCTCAGAGGGGTACATCCAAGACCAAGATTTGTTATAGGTCGCATCTCAGGCATGATTGGTATTAAGAGCCCATTGTCATTTTTCCCCAATCTTTGGTTCCGGTCATAGCCCATCGCAAGAATCATGTGTAGGCCTTTGCTCCTTTCATCCATTGGTAATTTAGGTGTCGGTCATTCATCTTGGTACAACATGTGAGATGGATCTGCTTCAATAACCTCTCGGCCAAGGTCTCCCCAGCTTGTGAATTCAGGATAATCCTCAGGATTTGTTTGCGATGTAGAAGTTTGATTTTCTTGTGGGTGTCCTCGTGATCTAGGAGATTGTGGTAACTCTCCTATCACAAAAGCATTGTTAGGGAGCCTATAACTTCCACAACCGTCCTCCTGGATGATGAGCTTGATATTGGATATGGTGGGAATGGCGGGTGTCTCTGTCACAGAAGTGGACGTGAGAGTGGCAGGATTGATGTATGATGTGGATGGGCCCTCATCATTTTTCGGCACTTGGGGGATTTTGTAATATTTGGCTTCAAGGTTCTTGCAGTATGAAAACGGCTCCAGATCTCCATGGACGGTAACCTCTTGTCCATTATGTGTGAATTTCACACATTGGTGGAAGGTTGATGCTACGGCTTTCATCGCATGAATCCATGGGCGTCCCAAGAGGATATTGTATGGCAATTCGAGGTCCAAGACCTGACATGTGGTTTCCATGAGTGTTGTCCCTACTTGGATAGGGAGCTTAATTGTGCCCTGAGACACTCTTTCTTGGTCATCATATGCTCTGATTGTAATGCCTTTACCTTTGTCAATGGTATCCTCTGATATTTTCAATTGTTTGATTAGGTTGAGAGAGAAGATGTTCAAACCTGCACCCCCATCCACCAGGACTCTTTTGATTTTGCTCTTGTTTACAATGGCTTCCAAATGAAGTGCGTGATTATGAGATGGTTGGGCGGGAAAATCTTGGTCAGAGAATGTAAGGAGATTAGGTGTTATGATGTTTCCGACCATAGCTTGGAATTGTTCCGCATCGAGGTCTGTGGGGACAGTGGATGAGGCTAATGCTTCCTCAAGGATCTTTTTATGTGCTGATGAGATTTTTAACAACTCCATGATGGAGATGTGTGCTGGAGTTCTTTTGAGTTGGTCTACAACATTGTAGCTATACAGAACGGCTCTTGATGTAGGGACTCTATTGGGTTGGGATGATCCTGCAATGGTGACTTTTCCACCTCTTGTGGTGACTCCATAGTCTTCGGCATGAGCACCCTTGATGGCGATGACCATGCAGTCTTCATTTAGAGAGGCAACGAATGTTTCGTATACATGATTTACACTACCTTTTCCTTTATCCTTGTTATTCTCTTTGTTGCCATGATTCAGCATTGGAATCGTGTAGATTTTAAGATCCTGATTCCTAGTAGGTGTTTCCACATTTATAATTCTTTTGTCAATGAGATCTTGGATGATGTTCTTGAGTCTCATACAATTATTTGTGGTGTGGCCTTTGATTTTGTGGAACTCACATAGTTGATTTTCATTGTACCAAGGAGGTTTGACATCAGGTTCTTGATAATTCTCAAATGTAGGAGCTTGGATGAGTTTTTTCGTCGATTAGCTTTTTCATGATGTCCTCAAGTGGTTCCCCCAAAGTAGTGTATTTTTGTTTGGGGTATGTTTTGCATTGAGGTCATCCTCTTTGGTCTTTGAGGTTATTGATTATGGGATTATTGTTGGGTTGATGCGTTGTGTGATGAGTTTTTTGATGTGGTGTTTGGATTTGTTGTGTAGGTGTGTTTTGACGTAGACCACTAATGACCACCTTCGCATCAACGACGCCATCATTAGTGATGTTATTGTTTTTTGCCCATGTACGATGTTTATCATTGTAATTAGATGATGGGTGGTTGTTTTGCGGTTCGTGATATGACATTGATTTGGTGGGTTGGGTCGCAAGGGCTCTTTCGATGCTAAGCGCCTTGGAGATCAGTTGATCATAGGTTGTAATTCCCTGAACCTTAAGATGAAATTACAAGCGGCTTTCAAGGTTGGTGATGATTGTGCAGACTTGTTGTTCTTCTGGCATGGTCCACTTGCTCTGATTGGCCTTGGATCACCATTGTTGAAGAAATGAAGCAAAAGATTCATTTTTTCCTTGTTTTAGAGCGTATAGTTCTTCGAGACTAACATCCATTGTAATGTTACATGCATAGTTTTTAATGAATTCATCTCCGATTTCCTAGAATATTTTGATGCCTGAGGGTAAGCGAGAGAACCATTCTATAGCGTTGCCTGCCAAGCTCCTAGGGAATAGCTGCATCAGATAAGTATCATCATATGCAACCTCCATACAATGAACCTGAAATTCCCTGATGTGATCTTCAGGGTTTCCCGTCCCTTGATATTTGTCAAATTTAGGGATCTCAAATCCCTTAGGGAATGGTTTCATGTCTAGGCTCCTATCAAATGGATAGGGACACAAGTTGCTTTGCATTTTGGTTGTCCGCCCCAATTGAAGGTCCAACACTTGTTGCGAGAGCAACCTGAGTTGTGTCATCACATCATTCTGGGGATCAGGGGGTGGGATGAATGTGTTTTGAGGTGTTGCAATCGTGGTTTGGATGGATGGGTTGGTTGGTGCATTGTTCAATGGTATCGGTATGTTGTGGCGGGCGAAGTAGGCTTCTACTTGCTTTTGGATGAACAATGCTTGTTGTTGCTCTTGTTGTTATTGCGCTAGGATTTGTGCTTGTTGTTGTGCTTGCTATTGTTCCAACAACGCTTGTTGTTGTGCTTGCTGTTGCGCTTGTTGTTGTTCTAACAATGCTTGTTGTTCTGCTTGTTGTTATTCCCACAATGCTTGTTGTTCTGCTTGTTGTTGTTCCCACAACGCTTGTTGTTGGGCTGCTAATTCTGCTACTTCTTGCTGCTCTTGGTATTTCTTTAGTGCTTGTTGATATGCTTGCATTTGCGCTACTTGTGATTGCGCTTGTGCGGCTTGTTGCTGCAATAATAATTGTGCTTGAGCGAATCTTTGTGCTTGTAATGCTTGTGCAGCTTGGGTAGCTTGAGCAACTTGTTATTGTTGTTGCAGTAAAGCTTGAGCTTGTTGTGCTTGTATTGCAGCTTGTGCAGCTTTGGCAGATTGTGCGGCTTGAGCAGCTTGTTGTACAACTTTTTGTTTTTGAACTTGTTGATATCCTCTTTGGAAAGCAGCTTGCAATGTTGCGTCGAATTGGTTTGATGTGGTGAATGTTGGTGGTGGTGGGGGTGGTGGTGGATTTGGAATGGTGGTGGATGATGATGTTGTGTTGATGTTTTGGGTGTTGGATAATGGTATTGATGTGATTGGTCCCTGAGAGATCATGCTTTGTGATGTGAGAGGGATGTTCGATGATGTTGCCATTGCTTGCGTGTTTGTCGTTTGTTGTTGCGATGTCAATGAAAAATTTTGTGTGTTTGGTACAATGCTTTGATTGATGGTTGGGATATAGGTTTGATTGATACTTGGTAGGGGAGGGAGCCCTAAACCAAGGAGTGGTGTGGATGATAAAGGCAATGGCGGAAGAGGTGGAAATGTGAGAGGTGTGAGTTGTTGTGAGAATGTCATGGTGTCGAATAAGTTCCCTAATCTAAATGTATCTCCCTCTTCTTGTGAGTTTGTGAGAAGAGGTGTTTGTGGTGCTCCATGAAAAGATGTTGATGATGGGTCATAATGTAAAGTGAGAGGAACGTTTTTGTGTAATGGGTTGTTGATTGTGTTTTGTTCCAAGGTGGTGTTTGCGTCCAAGTTTTGATTGTTGACAAGGGGATGTGATTGAAGAGCATTAAGAAATGCATTTCCTTTGTTGGCATTGGGTTGTGTTGGAGCAAACGATGTTGTGATTTGCGGGATGTTTTGGGTGATGTTTTGGGATGGAGGTGTAGATGAAATAGGGATGGTGGATGAGATTGGAGGAAATGACGTATCCACTATAGTACTCACATCAAAATCCGAAGGCAACTTGGCCCCTTGTTTTGCTAGTTCAAGCATGTACAATGAAGGGTTAAGTCTCATCATGATGTTGATGATTCTATGGTTGTCTAGATTTTGGAGCATTTCCGTCATTTCCTCGCGAGACATTCCAAAGGTGAGGTCCTCCCCTTGATTTTCTTCTTGTGGGTTTTGTGATGATGAGGGGATCAATGGATTGCTTGATTCTACGAGATTCATTTCTGCATTTGTTTGGCTAAGGTCATTTGAAGCGTGAGTTTCTTTGTGGGCTTCCATACTCTTCTTGTATTGAGCTCTCGTTTGAACCATAAAAAAAGGATCAATCTTCAAGAATATGGGAGATGAATCTCTTGATTCTTTGGATCGATCTTTATCTTATGTTCCAAAGTGAAAAGTTTTAGGATGCTTTTGATGATCAAAGGTGGTATTCTGATAATGATGCTTCAGGGATGGATGATATGAATGTTTTGGCTTTTGGTAAATCTTGAGTGAGACACTAGGCTTTTAGGACTTGTGGATTTGATTGGATTTCAAATTTGGGATTTTGTCCTTGATTTTGATTTTGATTTTGTTTTTGATTTTGAACAAAAAGACCCTAAGATGTTTGATAATGATCTAAAGGATAGTTTTGTTCAAAGGATGATGATTTGGATGTGTGTGAGGAGAAGGATGTATCTACCCACACCTACCCAAACAAGATGATTGTTTCACTAAGTATATGAAGAAGGATTCATCTACATACACTAAGCTAGACAAGATGATTTTTGATAATTTTGACTAAGTATATGCAAAAGGATGCATCTACACATGCCTAGCCAAAAGGTGTTTTAATAAATGTTTCAAGGACTTGGTCTCAATGATTTTGGTGTTTGCTTGATTTTGTCATAAAGCCTAGCACTTCAAGGATAATTTCAAGATTTTCCAAAAGATGATTTGTGAGATGGATTTGACGTTTTGAAGGATGGATGAAAGAAGTTTGATTTGTTTTAATCCTTAGGTGAACCTAAAAAGACACTTTGTTTTCCTAGACCTAGGTATTAAAGAGCATGCAAATGCTTCCTAAAGACCTTTGTAACCAAGAAATGATTTCTAGCGCCAATATGTGAACCATGACCCTAATACCTGCAAAACACAACAAACAAACACATTAGAAGATTGAAATGCAAGTTAGAAACATGATTCCTCAAGAAATCCATTTATCAATGCTCTAAATAGGAAAATGAAAGCAATACAATGAGAAATCAACAAAAGAGATTAAATCCTATGAAAGCAATGCAAATTCTTGATCTCTTGAGGGAGTTGGTGCCAATTTGATGTGAAAATTGGCCCTTTCCCAACTCCAATGCTAGCTTTGATGGTTTGATGAAGATTTTGATCCACTTTGATGAAGATTGATGAATGCTCCAAGCTAAAATCTGCAAAAAACCTAGCTATGATTCAATGAGATGGATGAGAATTGCTAAGTATTTTAGCATGGTAACTTTTCTTGAGATGTGTATGATGAAATAAGGATATAAGCTCTTTATTTATAGATTGATAAGTTGAAGAGATGTCCAAATTTGATCAATGTGGGACAAAGATTCAACCAATGATATGATGCCACTTGTCAACATGTGAGAGGATGAAGGTTGAGCAAGTTTTGAGGATTGTGCCAATAAATGCACAAATTTGAAATTCAAATTTGTTGAGATGACTTGTGAGAGGGAAGGGAAAATTGCAATAAATTCCACTTGGCTCAAGGCAAGGACATGTAAGAAGAAGTAAATGCCTTGTTGGAAGGACTTGTAAACTCACATTTTTGAATTCAAATTTGGGAATATTCCTTCAAAGATGCCTTTTTTTTGAATGAAAATAGGGAATTATTAAATCAAATAAATGATTTAATTGTGCAAGTTGCAAAATCTAGAGGATTTGAGTGATTAGGATTAAATTAATGAGGATTTGATTAATTTAAGGGGATATTTAGCTGATTTGACAATTTGATTTAGATTTTTGGATTAATTTAAATAAAAAAGAGAGGAATATGATAAGAGGCTAATTAAATAAAGATTTTGATTTATTTAATTAAAAGGATGGTATTAGATTAAATCAAACAAGGTTTTAATTTATTTAATTAACAGATAGACTTTAGAGAGTTAATCAAATAAATTGATTATTTAATTAAACAGGGATAATTAGATCAAATGAATTGATTTAATTAACAAGGGAAAGTGACTTAATTAGACAAAATAATTTATTTAATTAAGAGACGAATATTGATGAATTTAATCAGATAAGGGAATTTGATTAAACAGTTAGACCGAGGGATGATTTAGGAAGAAACGATGTTAGTAGATCAGAGTGTGATATCAATCTGTATATTTTCGATGTCTACACACATGTTGACATCATCATTTGACTAAAACTTTGACCAAACATAACTCGCACATATGAACTCTGTTTTATGCGAAACAAGTTACGTTGGGTTCGTCTTCGCGAGCTTTATGCGTTGATGTTGGTTCTTAGAGATTTTGAGCTGATTGAATTTTGAGGTCTTCAAGATCCACCTAGATCAATGATAATTAGGATTGGATTGGATTTTTAGGGGTTATAATATGCCTTGCTCATGGAGTCCTAACCATTTTCTTTGATAATATATGGATTGAAAAATCTTTTTTTCCAATGGGATACTTATTATTTTGGAAGCAAGATGCAAGTACATTTTTAGGGGAATATGTTATGGAAGGAATAATAGGATATTGGAGTAAACCAACTTGGATGAAGGTGGAGGAACCCATTTGATAAGTATGGGATTCATGGGTAGCTTGGGTAGGGGTGATGGGATCTTGTGGATGATTAGGATCATGAGATGGAGATGAAGGGATGCTTTAATCTTGACTTGGGGTAGGATCATGGGATGGGGTAGATGGTATAGTGTGCTCTTGGTCATGAGATGGAGGGGGATCATTACATGAAGTGGGAGGAGTGTTTTGATTATGGAAGGAGAGAGGATCCTTAGATGGGGTGGAGGGTGTACTTTGATCTTGATTTAGAGAGGGATCATGCAATGGAGTGGAAGGGATATTTGGATCTTGAGATGGAAAAGGATAATTGGATAGGATTGAAGGAATATGTTGTTCTTGATTAAAAATGGGATAATGATATGGAAGGGGATCATATGATGGAGGAGAAGGGGTTCCTTTATCTTCATATGGAGGGGAATCTATGTTAGCATGCTTTGTATTGGGGGATTGACATAGCTCATTTAATGTGCGTGGTGTGATGAGGGAGGAAGGTTGGATAGATGCTTCAACTTGGATAGATGGAGTAGTAGAGGATTGATGAGATTTAGGGGATTGGGATTTATCTTGATGTGGTGGTAATGAAGGTGGGTGTATGACATGGGAAGATTGCACAACTTTTTTTTTACATGGGGAATTAAGCACCTTTGCAAATATTCCTTGGAGCCAATTATTATGAGGGACATGGTGTGAATTTGATTGGTAAGATTGGGGTGATGTGGATTGTAGGGATGTGGGAGATGAAAAAGTGGAATAAGAGGTGGAAGCTTCCATGAATTGGTAAATTTAGGATGAGGATGAGGAACTTGAAAAGGATTGGGAGATGAGAATTTGGGATTTGGATGGAGTTGGAGGGATATTTTGACTAAAGGTTTGGTTTCCCTTGTCAAAGGAAGGGGAATGATAAGCATGAGGGGATGGGTTGGGATTGGATGAAGGTGGGGAGGATGGAAGTTTAGCACAAATTCCAAGGAGATATCTAAGAATGGAATCCCTATCATTATTAAAGTAGTGGATGAGGAAATAATTGTTGATGGAATCCCATGAGGATGATATGGGTGGTAAGGATGTGGGTGGGATTTGAGAGGAACTTTGGATGGGTGATTGATGAAAGCTTAGAGGATTTTGTCTAATGGATTCAAGGTGATCCACAATACTATCATCATAGGTATTAGGATATGGGTTCATGATATTAGATTGGGTTACGATGGGTGAAGGTCAATTAGAATAGATTAGGTTGGATGGAAGATAGCTTAAGTGGTTAGACATGGTGGAGTGTTGATTGGAGGTGGAAATTTTGGGATTTTTTTTGAATAAGGATAGATTAAAGATGGATTGGATATATGTTAGGGGATGATTAGGACAAGATGGGTGATTAGAAGAACAAAATATGAGGATGAGGTTAGACTTGGGATCAAATTTCAAGAACTTAGAATGATTTGATGTTATTAAGTTTGATTCTCTATACTTAAGATAGGCTAATATTCTTAAGAAAGAGTTGATTGGATTTGATTTCTACTTAATATAGAGAAATTTCTTAAGTAGGAATTGATTTGATTTGATAACTATACTTAAGATAGACTAATGTTCTTAAGCAAGTTTGGATTAAAGATGAAATCAAATTAAGATCTTGATTTTTTATTGTAAGATTGGGTTTGAAATGGATGATAGTGGATTAAGGATAGAATCCTTAGATGAAATATTTGGATTATGATAAAAGGATATGAGGTATGAAGGAGATTAATCCCTTAACCATTTTTGATGCTCAAGTGATGATTTTTTATTAAGGATGGGGATTGGATGTATGGTTGAGATAGGTAGATGGATAATAGATGATTGGATTTTTGATGAGGGGTAGATGGATTAGATTAGGATTTGGTTAGAATGGTATTAGGTTGGAAATGGGGATTGGATTAAGATGATGATGAATGATGAAGATTAAGGATGATAGTGAAGGATGAATTAAGGATGATGATGGATAGAGGATATTAGGAACACGATTAATGATGGAATTGGATAGGGATTATGGAAGATGATTAGGATAATGATTAGGACCTAAAATGGATTAGGAAAATTGGGCTTAGGGTCCTAAATGAAGGATTAAGGATGGATTGGATATGGATTATGGGATGATTTGGATAAGATGGATGATTAGAATGATTGTAGAGGATTATGATGGGATGATTAGGATAAGGTGATTAAAAAGAAGGGGGAATAGGATGAAAATGGATGTTTAGGATAACAAGGCATGGTTATGATGAGATGGAGGGGGGTTATTGGGATTAGAAGGGGTGATTAAGATAAAAATAGTGGACTAGGATTAGGTGATTATAATGAAAAGGGATGATTAGCATGGAAAAGATGGTACATGATTAGGATGCAGAGGGATGATTAGGATAGGAAGGTTTTTCTTGATTGACTAGGAGATAGAATTAAAAGCACACAAAAAAAAAGTGGCCAAGTTTGATGGATTTTTGTAGTGTATGTTCAATCCTTAGCCCTTTGGCATTTTTTAAATGGGTATTGCACAAGAAAACACTTCAAGCACTTGGTGACAATCCTAAATTATTCAAGTGGGTTTATAGGCTAGTGTACTCCCACAAACATAGATTTCTCCAAACTTGGAATCTCCTTTGACTCAAGGGTAGGGACACCTTCAAGGGGTGTATACACTTGTGTCTTTGTGAGATCAGATAGGTAGGGGCCTCTTGGAATAAAAGGATAACCTAATCACCCTCTCCCCAGAAAGCTATGCATATATTATGTAAAGCCAAGGATTTCTGTCCCACTCAAGGGAGTCATATGGTGGGAATCTATAGGCGTTGTAGACATGTAAAAAGTCCTAATTGATACTATGCATTTGATTCTGATTAACTAACACCATCTCTTCCTAAATCACTTCAAATTCATCAATTAATCATTTTGAATAATCAACATTATTTAATTAAATTCAACAAATTCAACTATTAATCAAATAATTAAATTTATTGATTAATTCATCCTTCTTCTAACTAATTATTCATATTATTTAATTGAATCAAATAATTTAATTAAATCCTCCCATTTGATTAAATCAATCAAATCAAATGTCACAATCTGCTAATTCACTCTAATTAATTAATTCTAGATTAATTAGCTTTCTAATCATCATTATCAATTCCTCCAACTTTTAACTCCTCAAGAGTTAAATCAACCCATGGTCAACTAACTAGGTTGCACATGAAAATAATTTCAATTAATTATTTAATTCATCTATTTTCCCTCACCAAGGCATATTCTAAGGAATATTCCTCTCAACAATCTCTCATTCAATTTCCCTCCAAAGGTTTTCAAAAACCTTTCACATATGCAATAAATTCTCTTACAACCTTTTAAATCTTCTTACATCCTCTCAAATCTCATTCAATTCCTCTTACACCATTTTCAAATTCTCAACCATCAACATTTACCTCTCTTCCATCCTCCTCCACTCACACATTTCCCAAAATGTGCTCCAACTTCCTCTAATAGAATTGTGACACTTGGCACATTCTCATTGGTTCTCAATTTATCCCACATTGTCCAAATTCCTCCATTCTTCAACCCTTGGATTCTATAAATAGAGGCATACTTTTCATAATATGGATCCACAACTAAGAGTATTAGATACTATAGGCATTCTATTTCACAACTTTCACTACTTTCATCATTTCTAAGCATTTTTAGCAAGATTATAGTCATTTTCACACTTGAATCATCAACAACTCATCAAGCTTATCAAAGGGATTGGGAAAGGGATTCTTTCCACATCAAAGGAGCACCACTCCCCCTATGGGATGGAGGTTTAGCTAGTTCTATTTAGATTACATGCTATATTATGTTGATTTCTTATTGTTTTCATGTTTTCTATTGAATTTGGCTAAAGAATTTCATAGGGAACACTAGATTGATATTTCTAACATGTTTGACACTTATTTTTTGATCTATTGTTAGTTTATGCATGTTTTGTGTTCACATTTTGGTGCTAGAAGGAGGGCCAACCATCCTAACATGTTGAATTTCACTTGATTTTTCCATTTTTTGTAGATATAGGAATGCGACACCGCCTTTGTGCAATTGTGAGCCTGCAGAGCATCGCTTTTTCCATATAGTGTCACTATCACCGCATCATGCCACATATTCTCACCTCAATCATGCCGCAAATGCTCACCTCTGTCGCACCACTTTTGCTTCACCGTCAATTTGACCTCTTTGTCTTCTGGCTAACTTTCTTCTCGTAGAGTGCCGCTTCCAAAATCGTGTCACATTCGCGCTCTCTACCTGCTACAGAGCATTGCTTTTGATTTTTCTAGATTGCCGCTTTCATTTTTCAACACCACTTTTGAAAGTTGCAGAGTGTCGCCTTTGTAGTAAATTGTCACCTTTGCTGGAAGCAGGGGAAAATCAAGTTGAAGTCTTAAAATAATTTTTTAATGCTCTTTGTAATAATCTAGGGCTTTAATTTCTGTATTTCATTTCCTATTCTAGGACCAACTAAAATCAATTTGGGCTTAAAATTAACCTACAAATCAAGCTTTTTCAAGTTGGTTAAAATTGAACCTTATATACTTACTAGAATTTGGAGTTTGGACTAAAATTGAACAATCAACTTCACACTCAAATTTGGTGCTCTAAAAATAACTCATTACTACTTTTGAGGATTTAAAAAGAACTTGTGTTTGCTTTGTCTTGTAATCTTTTTTGCAACTTGTCTCATTTAAAATGCATATGCACTTCTCTCGTGCTTCACGATGATCTTGAGAATCAAAAGCATTTTAGTGACATTGGTTGCCTAAAATATTACCTACACATTTCAAATTTGGGTTTTTAAAATTGAACAAATCATGCTAGTGTGAGAAAGAGACATTGTGTGTGCTCCCTCATTGCGCTTTACGCGAATTGGGAGGTCAAACTACAAGTGTACTCCCTCACTTTTGTTACCTTTAGAGGTCCCTTCCTAAGACCAATTCAAAGGTGATTCCAACAGGTTTTTCACTCGGGCCAGTATATAAATGGATAAGACTAAACTATCAAGTACTCATGGTATGTAGGCATTAGCCGTACAGTGTCTTTTAGAATGGGGTACTATTGTAAAAATTATAAGAGACCCTAGTAGGATTAATTAAATCCTTTAGTGGCTTGCTGGACACTCGCAAGGTGCCATGTCCCCGATTACCCTGACTAAGAACCAATCTGTATAGAAACCCAAATCCTAAAATACTTGTTGGTGCAAGAATGGTCGTTTCGAAGCCGCTTCACATTTGTACTATTCAATTGTGGAAATAGAAAAAATCCTTTTAATCTCTAGATTTTAAGGATTTTGAGATTTGGTGGTTCTGAGAAGTGTGCCGTGGAGGGGAACCAGTGTTGCAAAATATCTAGTTGTTCGAATTGTCTAGTGTTTGGAGAAATCTGAGTGGAGACTCAACAAGTATGGCCATTTCTATCCTAGGGTTGTGCAATCTTTGAGTCAATTAAACACATTGCTTGAAATCTCAAAACTTGGAAGCAAACATTCAACAAGGTCATCAAATTTAAAACCCTTTAGAAAGAGCAAATACCTTTGAAAAGTCCACATATTACTGCTTGTCCCTAGAGATTCTATCCTTAGAGGCTTCTAAATATTTGGGCTTATATCTCAATTTTCTCTCTCTAAAGTCAACATAGGAAAACTGTGCTTTTTATTCCTTGATTTCCACATAATGAACCTTGTGGGATGAAAAGAAGTTGATACATAAACATTTAGTTTGAAAAGCTAAGCAAGAAAGTGTTGATGTGGTAAAAAGAATCCATTAAGAAAAGATAAAAGACAAATTGAACCCCACACATGTGTTTTTTCAAATGATTTCCTACAAGATCAAAATACCAAAACCAAAGTCTATCAATCGTCACGAGTGACTTAGTCCAAGAGATCTCAAGAAATGCCAGTCAACACTTTATCACTTGTCAGAGATAGAGTGCTCTATAACTTTTACAAACGTGCATAAAAGGACAGCCCAAACTTGTACTCATTCTATTATTGTCAAAATCTAGCTCTCTTCTAACGTTTTGAGTGTCTCACTTTGTAGGGTTGAAAAGTTCTTGGAAGTATAGCATGTTCTTCAATACCTAGGTCTTGTAAGCAAAAGTCTCTCTAGGTTCATGTCTAGGATCAAAATCAACACTTTCATCCACCCCAAACATCAATCAAATCCCATATCACAAATAACTCTTAGAATCTTGAAAAAAATCATTCATACTAGAATTTTGGTAATCCTTCAAATCAAAATCCTCTTGTTTGACTAATTGTGTGTGGATGAATCCTTCTTCATATACTTAGTTAAATTAACACCTTGTGGACAAGTTTATTCCAAGATAACATCCAACATCTTGGGGTTTATAAGTTCATTATCAAAAATCCAAATCAAATCCAAAATCCAAAATCCAAAAATCCTAAGGTCTAGTATTCCTCCAAGATTTCTTAAGAGTTCAATCATTCACATCATCCATCTCTCATTTATCCCATCATCGCTATTTGATCCTAAAAACATCCTAGTTTGTCTTTTTTGTATCTAAAGTTTAGACCAACCTAAGGAGTTAGAGGTTTACCGGCCATATTCTTGAAAGTTGATCCTTATTTTATGGTCCAAACTAGATCTCAACACAAGAAAAACATGGAGTAAAAAAAAGAAACATCCACTTCAAGTGACTTGAGTCAAACTGCACCTAAATTCAACCCAATCAGATCTAACAACCCCCCACTCAATTTTCCTCAATTACCACAAGATCTTCAAGAGGAAGGTTGTCAAGTGGAGGATGTTACCAACAATGTCCTAGGAAAGACTCAAGACAAAATCATGGAGATAGTCCAAAATCCTGAAAATCACAAGATTGTCAACACAATGATGAGACTTAATCCTTCAAAATACATGTTAGCATTAGCAAAGGAAGGGGCTAAAATCCCTTTTGATTATGATGTGAGCACTATTTTGGAAAAGCCTCTTGGGATTATGCCACCAGTATCATTCACACCTTCTTTCCAAAACAATATCAAACCCATGATACAACCAACATCATCTCATGCTCCATGTCAACCTATGGTTACCAAGGGAAGTTCATTGCTTCACACTCTTCAAACAAATCCTCCTGTAAATAACCAAGACTTGGACACAAACACCATCTTGGGTCTACCAAATACCGTTCCTCAAGATCCAAAGCATCCACGCTTTCTCCTCACTAATATGGGTCACACTCAATGGAGTGTGTGATGCAGTCAAAGGAACATTATCAGCATCTGAAGCAAAATGTGAAAAAGAATATACTCGAGATGAATGATCAACCATCCCGATTGCAACAATATCCCTAGTCTCCAAGTCCCTAATATACACCCTATCAGGAGTGAACTCAACTGTTTTACCTTGACCCCCATGAGTAATTTGATAAATAGAAAGGAGATTTGTGGTCAAAGAAGGAACACAAAGAACATCATTGAAAGTCCCTTCCCCAATACCAATAGAACCCTTCCCACTTACCTTCATGAATGTATTGTTACCCATCAGAATGTGAGGTGAATTACAAGGCTCAAAAGAAGAGAACATTTCCTGTGAAGATGCCATATGATGAGATGCCCCTGAATCAAGAAGCCATCCTTGAGAATTAGGACTTGTAGAGGCCAAGAGTGCATGCCCTTTCATATGTAGCCCAGAAGTGGATGTTGTGTTCTCTGACTGTGATGATGATGGAGCTGCCGAATGTGATGGTGAAGAAGAAGTAGAAGACACTGATGAGGGCAGCTGAATGTTATTCTTTTGAAGAAGGTGGGTGAGTTCATCAATCTTCTTATTATAACATCTATGCTCATCATGTCCTAACCTTTTGCAATATGCACATTTGAACTTCTTCTTTTTTGATGATTCCTCTTTTGAAGAGGATGAGGACTCAGGAGTGCCATGTGAAGGAGAATCTTTACCTTGCTCATTTGACTTGGTTTCCTTTTTGTGCTTCTTTCCTTTGCCACTTGAAGCCTTTGTATCATTTGCAATAAGAGCTTGAGAAGTTGAAGACTTCAATGTACCCATGTGCAACAACTTTGCTTGTTCCCTTGTGAGTTGTGCAGCAAATTCATCAAGAGAAGGCATTTTATATGTATCGCCAAGAGCATCCATTGTAGCATAGAAAGTAGAGACAAACACAGAATATGAAGAACCAAGCTTAGCAAGAATAGAAAGTATCATTTGTTCATCCTCTTTAGTTACCCCACAATTAGATAATTGTAATCTAAGAGAATTGAGCTTAGAGAAAAAGTCTTGGACATTGTCAAAATCTGAAGGATTAAGACCCATGAGTTCATTCTCCAACTTAAATTTCCTCATCTTATCTGGCTTACCAAAGAGACTCTCTAAAGTATTCCAAGCTTCATTAGGATGAGTACAAGATGCAATATGATATCTAAGATCTGGAGAAATGGACAACTTCAAAGTACCAAGAGCTTCATCTCTTCTATCAAGCCATTTTCTTTTCTCTTTTGCTCCCTGTGGTTCTGGATCTTGACCAAATGTGATTCGTTGCAACTTTGATTTTAACAATAACAACTCCATTTGAGATTTCCACTCATGATAGTTATATGGAGTTAGAAGTACAATTTTTGGAAAATCCATGATACAAAGAGATATTACAAGAGGATAACAACAAATTTCCCTCACAATACAAGAAATCAACCCCTTTGTCCCAACAAGATTTGCACTTTTTTTTGCAAATTTACAACAAGAAATCCCAAACTATCAAATCAGTTACAAACTGAAAATATGAAAATCTGGAAACAAATCTGCAAAAAGTGCATGATTAGATCTGAAGTGCTCTCGAATACCTTCCAAATGCCGCAAATTTGGAGAAAATCGGAGATCGGAGCACAAAGATATGAGCTCGGAAGCAGAAAACAATGATCGGGCTTCAACCTGGAAAAAGAGGCACAAAACTGCAAAATCTCTGCAAAATATCTGCACCACTGAAAAAATCAGATCTCCACCTTTCCGACGATATTTCGTTTGAAAAATTTCGCCTCCGTTAGCCGAAGTTATGGAAAAATGAAAAAAAGGCCTATAAATAGGCACTTGGGGCAATTACACAAATCAGTGAAGCCTAAATAGGCACAAATTCCGGGCACTCAGGGGCTACATAGAGGTCATCCATGTGACCTAGTCCGCAATAATTGCAAAAAAAGATAGACCACCGTCGGTCTCAATAATCTTTACAAAGGTTTTAATAGTCGTCGGCCTATAAAATAGTCAGCTATAAAACAATGGTCGGTATTTTGTTTTTACAAAGTAAACTATATAATTGGAAGTTTCAGTATTAAAACAACTTTGTAAAAGAAATCTTCCGACTATGAAAGCGACAATAAATTATCCTGCAAATTTACCATGTACCCGGGGATGTGATGGGCCGATGTGACCTCTGACAGCCGACTGTCAAAGCCAAAACAATGGGCCACGGTCTCGGAGATCGGATAGCAAATAGGAACGACTGCAATGAATAATCCCGGCAATGACTGCTGATTACGATAGGTGTAGGCTTTGACCGTCGGCCAAGACCAAATAACCACAGTACCGCCGATCTGGGAGATGTACTCGCGGACAGTGAGGATTTGAGCCCGATCTGATGTGAGAAGATGATTCCGGCCACTGTGAATGAGCCAGCACCGATGTACCCTTGAAGGACACCGACCACGATCTGACCCACGCTGAGTACAATGAACGATGCCGATGACTATACCAGCGACCGATGAAACTGTAGTCTCCGCGACCAGATCTGACGCCAACGTACTTGGATCTGCTCAACACAGTATAAGACAATGCGGAAACCAAGGATTTGTACCCGCGGAAGGATGTGGCCTGAACAGGTACTGTGATGCAGGCCTGTCAGGCGATGCCCTTAAACCCTCCGCATAAATTAGCCTCCAATAAAATTTTAAATAGCCCGATCAAAACAATTTTTGCCCCAAAAATTTAATACAATACGCAGAAAAATATTTTACTGAAAATATTTTTTTTTTGCGAAAATTGAAAATCGTACCGTACAGATAGTTATTCCAGCAAAAAATTTTTTTGCTTCAAAAACAACTTTACCCAAATATAGGCGAATTTACAGTCAAAATTCGTCTGCGGCAGCTTCTGATCTCAACCGTGAGGTTCTTGAAACCCCAATCTGCACCCAGCAAAAATCTTCAAGCCAGAATCAAACCCTCAGATCCGGGAAGGAGTCCGCAACCCTGGATGCTCTGATACCATGTTAGATTTCCAGAATCTGTTGCTAGACAAAAATACTTCCACACAAGAGAGATTGATGGCGAGAATGCTTGCTTCACAATGCAAGATTGATTAACGATTGAATTCATACAAATGTACAAGATGAGGCTTGCTTATAAAAGGCAAGCATGCAACAACTAAATCTTATCTTGAGCAAAAAGATAGCTCGATAAGATAAGGATAAGATCCTATAACTTAGGAATTAAAGATTGCCTAAGTAAACTTATGAAGATGTAATTAAATAGTTAATTACACCAACACATAGGAAAGAAGTTCAATTCAATGTTGGAGACTTAGTGATGGTTCATTTGAACAAGTCTAGACTACAGAAAGGAGTTCCTCACAAGTTGCAAATGAAGAGGATAGGTCCCTGTCCTATCTTGGAGAAATATGGAAACAATGCATTTAAGGTGCAGCTACTAGATGACAATGGACTGTCCCCTATTTTCAATGTTGCAAATCTGGTGCCTTACAAAGGACCACCACCAAACATGGATCAGACCCTTCATGAAGTCATCCAAGATGTGGAAGAACTCAAACTACCCTCCACTGCAGTCAAACAAGCTGACAAGATATTGGATACCAGGGTCTATAAGAGGACTAGAACCAAAGAATACAAAGAACTTCTGATTAAGAGGCATGATCAATCTAATGCAGATGCAGTGTGGATCAAGGAATCAGAGTTCAAGAAGTTGGGCATTGATCTCAACTTGCTCAATCCAAGGGTGGATTGAAATTTTCTATTTTGGGGAGGATGGTGTAGGAGCACCTAGGCTAAACTCTAGTTTGTTATGTTGCAATTTTGGCTTGTACTTGACCTTAGCCAAGTCAGGGTATTAGAGTGTTTAGGATTGGACCTTAGAAGGTCTTGTTTGTGTGTGGAATAAATGACTTAGTCATTAGGACTAAGGTCATCATAGCTTAGTATTTGTTAAGCATCTTTTGCTTTAATTAGTTTAGTAGGTTAATGTGAATGTTGAGCCTTTAATGTGTTCTAAACACATGGTCATTGTTAGAAGATTCCAAGAGACAGTTAAGGGAGTTGTTGGCTCGAGATCAAGGAGATTGAGGTCCTAAAAAGGAGGATGATGGCAAAGTTGCAAGGATGTTGCAAAGTTGCATGGCAACATTGTTAGGTTGCATGCAACTTAGTTGGATTGGAATCCCTGAAATTTAGGAGCATGGGATCGATCAACTTCCCTTGAAATGTGGTAGAGGCATCTATGTAAAAAGGAAATGGCTCGTAGATAGTAGTTAGATGCATTGTAATCAAGTTTTTGTTTTGGTGTGAATAGAGAAATCTGCATTTCCCTATGTATATCGTATGTTCTCAAGTGACAGTGCTTGTAGATGAATTAGATCTGTTAACTAGCTCTTAGATTTGTGTTTATACAGTAGTCTTGAGTATTTTCCATTTTGTATTCAAGTTGTTTTGAATTGTTTTGTTGCTTTGAAATCATAGTTTAGAGTCTAGAGGGTTATAGTTGCCGTTTCTGAGCAGTCAGACTTTGAATGGCTCCCCCATAAACACTGACCACAGGATCTTCCTAAGATTGGTTGAATATGGAAGGGGAGCCAGTCAATTGTAAATATTTAGTAATAGGAATCATGGGGAGAAAAGAAAGCATTTTAAAAATAAAACCCTAGGTGAGCTAGGACAGTCCGGTTAGGAGTTTGATAGTGAAAATTGAAGAGTATAGGCAGGGGTAGAGGGTACAGTATGGAAACAGTACGGCTTTAGGTAGGTCTTAGTCATATCTTGACATGTTGAAAAGGATTGAAGTCTATCCAATCCATTAGTGTAAGAACAAGGCAAGAAACTAGTGTAACCCTAGGAATTAGGCCTAATTAGCCTATTTTCCCTTAATAGTAGGAATCCATTGTATGGATGAGACAGGGTTTTGAAACTCTATGAAACATTTAGAGGACTGAAAAGGGTGTCCAAAAGTGAAATTTAGTTGTTAGGTTGTTTGACAAGTTTCACCAAGAAAAGCAGAAAAGTGACTGGTAAGGGCTACAAGGAAATAGGCCTCTTCAAGGCAAAATATTGAGATCGGGTATATTGAGGACTGAAGACCCTCCAAGATGAATTCAATTGAATGTGAAATGCAAGGAAACAGTGTCTCTAGCACCCCTACAAGAAGTTCAAGCAAGATGATGAAGTTGGCACTTAGATTCTTCTAAGTCCAAGAGAGAGTAACCGGTTTCAAAGGAGGTATTGGTCTTCCAAAGGTAAAGCACAAGTGGAAAACTCTTTGAGAAGAGTTGGAGCAGGACTAGGATAGTCATCTAAGCTCAACAAGAACCCATTGGTAGTAGGTTCTAGGAAGGAGACAGTGAAAGGTCTTCTAGGAGATTGTGCAAGCAACCTTTTGGTTTCACCATACACCAACATTCTTCAGTAATCTCTTTCAGTGTCTAATTTAGATGAATGTCATCCATGCTTTCTTCTTTCAATTTTATCTGGTCACATAGTTCCTTTCTCTTTTCTCTTGATTCGCTGATTTTATCTTTCAAGGATTGAATAAATTTCTTAGAATCAGCAAGATTTTCTTTTAGCTCCAAGACTTATGCTTTCAAATGATCAAGATCATCAAGTGCCACCATAAGCTTTTGTTTAAGATTGCTAGAGTCCATAGCTTCAAGATCCACCTCAAGCTATTAAAATTTTAAGGAGGAAACTACCTTGATACCAGTTGTTGGAATCAAGGAAAACTGAGAGGGGGGGTGAATCAGTGTTCAACATGAACTTAAAATTATAAACCAGATTTGAAACCATTCATATCACATAATAAAAAATAAGCATGCAACCATAAAGAAAAGTATAGATAACACCATAACACCACTATTTTTTCATGGAAACCCTGTTAGGGGAAAAACCACTTTGGATGTTAATCCAAAATTTATACCTTGTTAAAAGTATAAGAGAAATAGGAATGCACTTGCATTCAAGCACACTTTCTAGAGCTCACTGCTCAAAAGAAAAGAAGGCTCATTTCCTTACAAAATGTTTGAATTACAACAAAAATGATGTACTGAGAAGATAGCTTCTTCAAATCTTGGTTACAATTCCATTAAGGTACAATGATCATATTCTAACCTCCTATCAGATTCACACTTTCTGCTCTTCTGCTGCTCTGTTCTGCTCTACTTCAAAAATATCTCCAACTAATTGTGCTAGATTGAGCACAAGTCTTTCTGATATTGTCTATTTTACACACACAACAAAAAAAAAAAATACTAAAACTATGACACACTCAACATGTACAACATTCAAAATTCAAAATGATTATATATATATGCTACTTAGAAATTTCATCCATATGCTGGCTTGAACAAAATAAAGAAAATTTTTCCAATGGTCGGCTCAAGCACATACAATATTTGATGCACACCTCCCAAAAGTCAGTTAAGACTTAGTTGGGACCCAAACATGATATACAAACATGGAGACACCAAATTAATTATAACTTATACATCTGCATATATCCGCAACATGATATACACACAAGTTGACCTTAAAGAACAAATAGACAGAAAAATAACTCTGTCGGATATCTAAGCTTGAACATAGAATAATAAAACATCACCATAATTATTAAGCACAATGATAAGGGTGAAAAAAAACTTTCTCCATGATCCATAACAAAAAATTATCATCTGGTGAAGCAAATACATCAATAAATTGATCAGATACCCTGTTCATTAACTGCTAATCCGGTAAAGCGCCATTCTTCATTCTTTCTGTCGGAAGGGAAAATCTAGATCTACGAACCTGATAGATGATTGAGGTTTCCATCAATGACAACACTAGAAGTCATACACAATATCCTCAAGTCATATGCCAATAGTAGGATCATAGTATACTCAAAATTGCATGTTTTACAATCATTGCAAATAATCTCCCTTTTGTAAGGAGTAGCATATCATCACCCATTCTTGGATCACCCTTGTCCTACACTGAGTAGGGGAAAGATGTTAGGAAGCCTTGTTCTCATATGAAACTTGTCATTGTTTCTTTAGGCTCATTGAATTCCTTCAATGTACATATAAGAGCAATCTTGGGATGTGGACGACATGCCTTAAGTTGAATCACATGTGACATACTTATCCATTATGTAGTTCAATTTGGAAACATATGACTTGGCATAGGGCTTTCCAAGTTGGATCTCATGTCTTATTTCATGTTAGCATTTATCATTGGCTCCTTTAAAGAAATTTCTCACAGTGATGGTGTAGCAACGGCTTTAAAGTGGGGGCATACATAGATGACATCCTTTGGAAAAATTTCATGGCGTGATTTTCCTTTTTTCTTGTGGTGTCCTCTTCTTGGTGGTGTCATTGGGTTTGATGTCATCTAAGAGTGTATGATCTATTGTCATGGCATGATGCGAATTAGGTATCCCATGGGTGAAAATTTGAGACTTTTAATTTGTCCTCTCTTGGAGACATTAGACACAATGCTCCCTAAGAGGAAGGCCATTACACGAACAAAGAAAAATCCCCTTTAACAAAATTTTTACATCACAAAAGCATTTAAAAAAAGCATTACATTGTGGTGCCTTATCAAAGTTATCAGGAGGATAACTTTGGTATGGTTAGTATGATAGGAAGGTGGCATACTGGCATGACTTTCTCACTAAACAAATTCTTTGGGATAACTCACCCCGTGAATGACCTAATATTCCGTGGCCCTAGAGTGAGCACATCTTTGTCAAAGCTTGATCCACCTCATTTTTATTTTTACTTGTTTTTATTTCTTTTAGTTATTGACATTGCATGATCATGTATTTTGATGTTGCATACCTTGTGCATGTCCCTTTGTGCTTATGTTGACTTGATGTAGGATCTTGGATCTTGGGGGCTTGGTTACCTCCTTGATCTTTGTTATCCTAGACTGTTTGCATTAGTATGATTGGACCCCTCTTGGATGCCTACTTTAGTGTGAGTTTGAAGCAAGTTCATCCTCTCACTAAAGTGGGGGCTAAATATAGTGTCAAAAATTGTCATTGTGTACATTTTCACATTTGATTTTGGAATAATTAATGATAAATTGGACCTAATGTCACCTTGACCTAGTGTTGACATGAGATGTTTTACACTTCCACATTAGGTCTTTGGCCCTTTTTAAGCCAAATTAACTTAAATTTGTCATAATTTACTGTTGTAAAGTGTATTTATTCACACCTTTATATTAAATTTAGGAGGCTTGTAAATCAAATGGACCTAATCTAGTGTTGTAATGTGTTTTACACATTCACATGGGATTTAGGGTCTTCTAAACTAAATATACCCAATTTTTCATTAATTTAATGTTGTAAAGTGTATTTATTTACATTATCATAGTGGATTTTGGGACCCCTTGCATTTGTGACCTTTATATCATCATTAATAGGCCCCTATGACCCTATATTATGCATCTTGAGGCATATTTTGATAAAAAACCCAAAAAAATCAACAAATAAACTTAATTTCTTCACTCCCCAACATTCTAGAAAGCAAAATAGCCCCTGTGGGACCCATTCGCCACTTTGGGTGAATGAGTCCCATCCAAGTGGGACCCATTTTCCTAGCTTGGTGAATGAGTCTTGTTGAGGGTCAAAGCAACACAACAATATTAAACAAAATATTACTATTCTACTTCTCCTGAAAAAAAAAAGATAACACATGGTGACCTAACTCCCAAGGTCCTAGTAATTGGTTCTCACCATATTGATATAACTATAATATTCAAGGGGCCTTTACTGGTAACAAGGAACATGACTGCATAACATCAATTATCCTACATTTGGGGGGGAGGTTTAAATAAAAGAAAAAGATGAATCAGAGCTTCAAATCAAAGAAACATGAGTAAAATTCTTACATATCCAGACATGCATATCATAATGAGTGTTTATTCCACCTAACCATAACTATAGAAAGATGCAATCCATAGAATAAACTATGCTACTACATACATCCATAATGCTAATTCAAATACCATCAACATTCACTAAATTTGCTTCAAACAAATCACTCACTCATCATCTAAAACATAGATCAAATGAATACAATAACAAATTCATCCATAGATAATCCAATGATATAATCTTGAATCTAGTTTCTTCTATTGACTTTCATCAAATAAGAAACAATTAAGCACAACAAAAATCACTGGCGTATGGATTGATCATGTACCATTAACCTTATCAAAATAGATCCAAAATTTAAAACCAAAACATAAAGATGTATGAAAAATTGTAAAATAACCAAGTTTTACTGAACTTTTAGAGTATCTCTCCTAAAACTTAGAAATCCTAGATCTAATCTCTATTTTTTATCATTAGGTGGCTGATCTTCCTTCAATTATCCAACCTTTACAAAGTAGAACCTAATAATACATATATGGTGCCACATGCACAAGTTTCTCAATTATCAATCAAGATCCACAATTAATGGAGCCGAAACTGAACATAGAAGTAGACTAATGAACCCTTGTTTCAAGGCTAATCACTCTATTGTACAAAAAAGAAATCCGATACTCTAAGAAGAAAGTGAAACCCATGGATCAAACTCAGAGTTGAGCTTATGTCAAAACCCACAAAAAGAGGAGAAAAGAAGATATTGAGTATGGTGAAAAGAGTAAGTTCAATTTTGCACTAAATGCTGAAGGATGTACTCATCATAACTAGAGAACACTTGTTGAAGAGTACCCGAATCAGGTCCATCCAACCTATCATCTTCAAATCTGATCCTTTCAAATTCTGCAAAAACCAACCTTTGCATCTACTTTAACTTGATTAACTCCTTTCTAGCAGTTCTTACCTCCTCCCTGATATCCATAAAATGATCTAATAATAGATTCTCCCCATCATCTCTTTTTTGCATAATTTCTTCAAAGTTAAAAGGGCCCAAATTGGTGTCAGTAATATCAGCCTAGTCAGAATCAATTTTGCTAGTTGTGAGGGAAAATTCCTTATGATTACATCTCAAGGTATACATAAGCTATTCCACCTTGATCTTCTTTGGTCTAACTCCTTGCCATGAAGTTTCACCTGGTCGGCTTCTCTGAGAGGCCTCATTTGATGCCCCTAACATTTCTTGATTTCTACTGCAACTTCATGTATTAGATGAACAAAACATCAAGGTTAGTCATATAATCCCTTCTCCATCCTCAATATTTACCTAGTCAAACTTTTCCTTTATTAGAGGTAGAACCGTAGAAGTATTGGGCATAAAATATATTTCTTATCATGTGGCGGAGCCGGGATCAGAACTGGATAAGAACCAAAACGGGGTCGGAAGTGGGATCAAAATGGGAGCTAGACCAGAACTAATTATTAGTTCCCAAATTCAACTTCCACTCTGGATACGGTTCTGACCATGAATAGGTATAAAGATACATCATAGATGGGAGTGGAAAAATTTTACGAAATGGAGAGTATTTCAAACAAGGTATAGTCATATGAATTTTTAAACCCTGGGTCACATGGGCTTAAAGTAAACCAGACATAACATAGTTTAATCCTCCAACAAATCCTTCGTACAAAAGGTCATTTAAACCCTAGAAAAGGTCATATTGCAAAGGTTGTTGAGCAAAACCCTAGTTCACTCAACACACTATTTTTGAAAACTAGGGCATAATGAGAATCCCACATGGACAACACAAAATAGATGTGGGAAGACTAGAAACAGGGCTTCAAGACGTACTTTCATCACCCAAGCAAAGAAACTGCTAAAAAAATGAAACCCTAGTTAAAACTAGAGCACGACAAAACAAACCAACCAAAAACACAACACCAGAGATGGGGGTGGAGACAAAACTGAAATGGAACTTCACAAAGTTTGAAGTTCGATTCTAGGTTCAGATCTGGTCCTGACCAAAAAAAAAAGAAAAAAAACACAAGCACAAGGGAATCAGGACCAGAACAAACACTGGGCCCGACCCAAACAACAAAGAAAATGAGGAGAAAGGAAACGAGCGAAGACGAAGTCAGAATGGGAACACAATATGGAAACTTGAAATTTCATACTTGCATTCCAATCTTGGTTCAGCTTCTGCGTGAGAAAACAAACAAAAACACACAAGGAAATGACCAACAAACAAGAGGATGGACCAACCCAAGTGTTTGTTGAAAACAACCAATAGAAGAAAAGGAGGAGAAACAAAAGAGAAGATGGAGTCAGAGTCAGAACAATATTTGAACTAGAAACCTTGAAAGAGTTCCATGTTTAGATTTGGTTCCAGACCCACCTCCGACAGAGCAAAAGATAGACTTAGGAGATAAACAAACAACTCCTAGGACCCAACCAAACAACCAAAGGCAAAAAAAAGAAAGAAAAGGGGGACCCATTTTTTTCCAAAATAAAAAAAATTGGGGTGGTTATGCAAGGAATAACAAATGGCGACTCGGCTAGAAAAAATGGTTTACCCATTTTTAAGATATTGAAGAATTCAGTCACCCCAAAACTTATAATTTATGAGACATGTTAACTTAAGTGTTATCAGAATATTTAAGTAAAGTTGAGGTGGAATCTCAAATGTAGAACCAACATAAACTACTGCTTAAATCTGAGTGTGTGCATGCTTATGGTGCATCCTTCTTTATTTGAGCTTTCTTCACACCTAAACAACTATATCTATGATCCAAGCTACATGGGTTGAGTCCTTCAAATATCGTGCAATGGAATCCTAGGTATTTCTCAGCTACCAGTCGAGCGTCCATATTCCCGATGGAGATACCTCTAGTTCTCTCAAAGAATTGCTCTACTGCTAGTCAGGTGTCCATAGCCCCGATAGAGATACTTGAATTACCCATTTAGTATCTAGTTTGCCTTTATTTTAGTGATCCTCTTTTCTTATTTCTTTTACAGGCCTTACTTGTGAAAATTATTTTAAAAAACCTTCTCAATACAAAGAAATTTATAGTCTGAGATGTGGGTTGAGAACCACAGTGGATCCTATGACAGTTTTGGGGGAAACATATTTTTCACTTGAATCGAAGATATAATTACTCTGAGATGAATAGGCACTTTATAGTCAGATGTTTTATCTATTTTGTGATAGGTTTCAATGATAGTTCATGAGGTTATCTACAATATACCTTACTCTTAATAGCCTTCAGAATCATGCTAAAATTACCATAAGACATGAGCTTTAGAACAAAATCTTTTGACACATATGCCTAAAAATTCCTAAACTGATTTCTCTCCTAGTGCCTACAACATTCTTTGAATAATGACCCCAATATTTTAAGATGGAAAGAAAAGAGAATCCCCAAAGAAGAAAACAAAAAAGACACAAAACAAAAAAGGAAACAAAGAGAAAGAAAGAAACAACAAACAAACAACCAACAGAAGCAAAGAACCAGTAATTACACAAAATACATATATATAAATAATTCAGAAACTCAAACCTTTACGATCAGAAGTAATGCTTGAGAAACTGCCCATTGACTGGCAATATAATAGGTTCTCCTGTCAAGGTGGTCAAACGAAAAGCGTTCTCACCCAAGATCTCGACTACTTGATACTGACGTAGCCAGAGTCTATCAAATTTCTAGTGATCACCCCTTTTCTCCTTAGCCTTATCCCACAACAACATCAGATCTAATATTCTGAATGCCTTAATCTTAGCTCTTTTGTCGAACCAACATTTGAAAACAGCTTGATGCTTGAAATTTTTTTGTAGAGCAGTGTCTCTTTGTTCTTCCATGTTTAAAAGGTTATTTAATCTTACCTCAATCCAATCATCTCTTGCATAAACTCCTACATGAACTTAAGAATAGGTATCTGTAAGTGTATTGGGAAAATCGGATCTTGGCCATATACTAATTTAAAAGGGGAATTTCCTAGAGCAACCTTAATACAGGTTCGATTTTCCCATAAGGTGAATCTCAACTGGGTATGCTTGTCCCTAGGATTACTTTCAAGTAATTTCTTTAGCACTTCTATCAGGTTCTTGTTAGTAGATTCTACTACACCATTTCCCTAAGGATAATAGTTAGAGGAATATTTCAAAATGATTTTATGTTTGTAAGCCCATTGTATGAATTCAGCAAATGAAAAGTTAGGGCCATTGTCACATACCAGGGCGAATGACACTCCAAACCTAGTAACAATGTTTTTAGTAAGAGATTTGATAACCACCTCAGTGGTGATGTTCTTGCATGGTTGAGCCTCAGTCCAATGGGTGCAATAGTATGTAGCAGTCAGAATGAATTTGTGTCCTGTAGAAGAATTAGGATTAATTACCCCAATAGAATCCAATGCCTATTGGGAAAATGGTCTTACCTCATATACTGGTTGTAGAGGAATTGCTGGTTTACACTCCTTTGATGCAAAATTTTGACATGTCCTAATGTGTTGATGTGCCTCCTTGAACACATGGGGCCAATAATATCCTGACCTGAGGATTTGATGGGCCAAAGAATCTACAGATCCATGTCCTGTGCCATGCCTACTATGGAATTTAGCCAAATTAATAGATTCATACTTCCCTCCTTCACTTTGCGTTGGCACTCTCTCCTGAGCCTGAGGATCAGAATCAAATATTCTTTCTAAGGCTACCATCCCCTTGGGGATGCTGTTACTCTTTAAGTTTATTAATCCTTCCGTATCACAACCTTCAGGGTCCCATTCTCCCTAATCTCTATCTGATTCATCTATGATCTTCCCTTCGAAGACATCTGAACTTTCCAAGAAGGCAAGTATGTGTTGGTCATCATCGAAGACCTGAAAATTACAAACATTATTAGGGACTACTTGGATTGAAACTAGTTCAACTAAGAATATTTTTAATTTGGAGTCTTGCATAGGCTCCAAAGTACTAGCAATAACTGCCAAAGCATCTGCAATCTGATTTTGTTCCCTAGGAATCAAAGTAATTCCAAAAGTGTCAAAGTCCTCAATCAGATTCCAAACTCTAAATCTGTAAGCAGCCAATATTTTATTATGGAAAGTCTATTGGCTACGAACCTGTTTGATAATGACTTCAGAGTCCCCCATCACCATAAGAGATGTGACCTTCTTCTGATGGGAAAACATTAAGCCCCTAGCAAGTGCTTCTTACTATGCCACGTTGTTTGTGCAACCAAACTGTAGCCTATAGGAAGCAAATTAAGTCTTCCCTTTGGATTGGTTAATTCCACCCCTGTTCCACTTCCTGATTTGGACTTAGAGCCATCAAATTTTAGAATCCATAATTGATTTGGGGCTGGGATCTCTTTCTTTTTTTGGCCTATAGTTTTTTTATTGGTAGAAGTATATGGCGGCTCAGACTGGTACTGATCATCAGTATTTGAAAGTAACTGGGGGCACAGTTCACTAGAAGATTCTCTTGAATTAAAAATTTGTTCAGGAAGTGATTCCTGAACCTCGTCTTGAGTCAGGTCATGATTTAGTACCTTTTTCACCAATGCCCTGGGCATTGGAAGTGTTTTTGGGGTAAGTGTAATTGGAAAAGATTGAGATTCCTTAGTCTCTAGTTGTAGTTTAGAACATAGAACTTGAGTCTCCTCGAGTTAAGAAGATGATTCCCTTTGAGCAAGGCCAACTCTCATAAGGATGGTTGCATCCTTTGCTTGAAATGGAAATTCATTAGTGGAGGCTTGAGGTTGAAATTCACAAGTTTCTTCTACCTAGGAGACATGTTTTAAGATATCTACATAGGGTTGGAAAGTTAACTCAGAATGATTCTGGTAATAAACCCTACACTAGTTAAGAAGTAGTAGACTCCACATATCAACCTCCTTTCCCAGTACTAGCCTATCCTATTGTAATTTCATTATTAGGACTTGTTGATTAATAGTAATCATTGGGTCATTTTGGTCTAAAAGGGGCAAGTCATCAGAATGAAGTACTAAAAAAGTCATGATTTCCTCCTACTTGTAAACTCCTATCTCAGTTTCAAAATAGGCTACCTCATTAGGGGAATCATACTTGGTGATCATGTGTTTGAGCCTAGGCTCACTTTCAATTTTGATATGGCTTGCTATCCCTTTCCATGGCAGCCACATGTGTGAGAAATCCAAAGACAAATATCCACCAAGACTTTTCATCAAGTCTCTGCTCAAGAGCATACCATAGGTTTCTAGGATATCTGCGACTTGGATATCCACATAAGTTTGGATCCTTGGATTAGATCCAATTTGTACATGGATATTTTTAGGCTCTCCCACCACATTAACTTCTATTTTTTCTAACTGGATAACCTTTTTATTTTTTTGGAGTGGACTCAGACGTAACTTCCTACAAATTGAAAATGGCATGATGTTTCCTGACGCCCCAGAATCCAACAGAGAGTTGTGTAAATTCTTTCCAAAAATTCTTAAAATTAGCAAGAAAGGTGGAGTACCTGTCTTACCTTTATAGAATGTTGCATTCATTTCATTAGTAGGAGTCACCTTTTCTCTTCCTTTTGACCTTTCTGCTTCCTCCAAGGCTTTCAACAAAATTTCCTTTTGAGCAGGGCACCATTTCAAAATATCAAAGAAAGACATTGAAGTCTTCTGCCTCTGCATCTCTATAATGAAATCAAATTCTAAATCATTCCTAACCTGATATTTAGGAATTGAAGGTGAATTAATTTTTTTCTAATAATCTGATGGTCCCTTTGGTGGTGGTGGATTATTATCCACATTCTGATTTGGTGGGACCATATTATTAGGAGGGGCAGAGGTCATGAATGGCCCTCTGTTCTAATTTCTAAGGAAATGGCCTTCCTTGGTTTGGAAGGCTTGGGCATCATACACATCTTCTACCGCTTCATTTTCTTCCTGGTTGGGAAATGGAAGTTCTTCCTCAAAGATATCATATGCCATGGCAATATCCGTTGATCTACCATATTTGTTGGATGCACCCTGGAATGGAGCATCAGCTTGGGCTATCTTAACCATCTTTTCCATGTCTGGGAAATTTACCTCAAAATGGACCGCAGTATCATGTAGTCTACACCAATTGGTAATAAGGTTGAGGTTTTCCATGTTGGCAGTGTGCGACTTTTCATCTCCTGCTTGATAATTGTGGGAAACTCCTCCATTATTGGGTCCAGTATTCCATGGCCTATTGTTGTTAGATCTTTGATTGTATCTTCTATTCTGATTTTGATAGTTTTGATTAGAGGAGTTTGGGTTCTGGAAATTCTTATTGGCATTCTGGTTGGTATTATAATTATGATTAGGATTTTGGTTAGGATAACCACCCTGATTAGAATATCCTCCCTGATTCTGAAAACCTTGGTTTTGGTTTTGAGGGGGATTCTGTCTAAGTTGAGCCATGTCGTTAGACATCTGAGATAGTTTCTCTTTGAGAGTCTCCATCTCATTGGTTAGTTGGAGAGTCTTTTCACTTTCTATAGTCTTCACAACAAAGGATTGATTAACTGAATTTGATCCTCCAACTTGATTTTGGTAATTTTGATTTTGCTGGGAGGAGTCCTAGGGACCATTGTTAAAAAATGGTAAGGGAGGTGAAGCTTGGAACTCAGACATGGGTCCATATTGGGAATAAGACATCCTTGGGACCATATTGAATAAAGGGGGTGGATTGGACATTTGGTATCTTATAGGAGGGAGGACTCCTCCTAGACTCTAGGATTGCAGACTTATCTATTGTTTCAACTAGATAGCGCGATGATATACCTTAGCTAAAGAATCAGTTTTGTTAGCATTATATGTCCTTTTCAAGAACAAGCCAATCAAAGGGTCCACAACCCTTAAGTATTCCAAAATGGCAATCTTCTTAGCCACCAGGTAAGGATCCTGCAACCTTTGGTACATTCTTTGGAACCTGGTGTTGAATAGAGGCAACAGTTCATGGTGTTCTTTTCTTATTGTGGAAAACTAGTGGTAAAGGATAGCAGGGTCTACATAAACCCTGAACTGATTGATAAAGGCATTCTCCAAATTTGTCCAACTTAGAACTGACCCTTGGGGTAAGTTTAGGTACCAATTGTACACCATGTATCCCAATGAATAGGGGAACAATCTACAAACAACATCCTGATGAGCCACCTGAGCACAGGTACAAGAATCTTTAAATGCCTGTATGTGCTCCTCGACACTTCTTGATTATCCATGCATGTAATTAGGAAAAAACCTCTCTAGGTTATTGGGGAGATCATGTATACCTCTAGGGATAGTCCCTAATGGTGAAGGGTTATTGACAAAGTATGCCATAGGTCTTGGTTGTGATATAGGTTGAGTAGGTTGTGGAATGGGTGAAAGTAGTTGGTGAGGTTGTGTAGGTGGGTTTGGTGGAAACCCAGGTGGGGTGAGCGGTGGTGACAAAGGTTGGATCAAGACTCTACGAGCCTGAGACCTATACCTGTTAGGGGTTTGGATTTCAACAAGTGGTTCAGGGTTATGAGAAGATCTAAGAACTCTCTTGTACCTATCTAGTGAAAATGAACCAATGCGAGCCAACTTGTTCCTCAGGCCCTCCTTCTAGCGCCAGATCTATTAAGGGTCAAAGCAACACAACAACATTAAACACAATATTACTATTCTATTTCTCCTGAAAGAGAAAGATAACACATGGTGACCTAACTCCCAAGGTCCTGGTTATTGGTTCTCAATTATGCTAATATCACTCAGTGGTTGATATAACTATAATGTTCAAGGGGCCTTTACTGGTAACAAGGAACAAGACTACATAGCATCAATTATCCTACATTTGGGGGGGTTTAAATAAAAGAAAAAGATGAATTAGAGCTTCAAATCAAAGAAACAAGAGTAAAATTCTTACATATCTAGACATGCATATCAGTAATGAGTGTTTATTCCACCTAACCATAACTATATCAAGATGCAATCCATAGAATAAACTATGCTACTGCATACATCCATAATGCTAATTCAAATACCATCAACATTCACTAAATTTTCTTCAAACAAATCACTCACTCATCATCTAAAACAAAGATAAAATGAATACAATAACAACTTCATCCACAGATAATCCAATGATATAATCTTGAATCCAATTCCTTCTATTGAATTTCATCAAATAAGAAACAATTAAGCACAACAAAAATCATTGGTGTATGGATTGATCATGTACCATTAACCTTATCAAAATAGATCCAAACTTTAAAACCATAACATAAAGATGTATGAAAAACTATAAAATAACCAAGTTTTACTTAACTTTTAGAGTATCTCTCCTAAAACATAGAAATCCTAGATCTAATCTCTATTTTTTATCATTAGGTGGCTGATCTTCCTTCAATTAGCCAACTTTTACAAAGTACAACCTAATAATACATATATGGTGCCACATGCACAAGTTTCTCAATTTTCAATCAAGATCCACAATTAATGGAGCCGAAACTAAACATAGAAGTAGACTAATGAACCCTTGTTTCAAGGCTGATCACTCTATTGTTTAAAAAAGAAATTCGATACTCCAAGAAGAAAGTGAAACCCATGGATCAAACTCAGAGTTGAGCTTATGTCAAAACCCACAAAAAGAGGAGAAAAGAAGATATTGAGTATGGTGAAAAGAGTTAGTTAACTTTTGCACTGAATGCTCAAAGATGTACTCGTCACAACTGGAGAACACTTGTTGAAGAGTACTCGAATCAGGTCCATCCAACCAATCATCTTCAAATATGATCCTTTCAAATTCTGCAAATACCAACCTTTGCATCTCCTTTAACTTGATTAACTCCTTTCTAGCAGTTCTTACCTCCTCCCTGATATCCATAAACTGATCTAATAATAGATTCTCCCCATCGTCTCTTTTTTGAATAATTTCTTAAAAGTTAAAAAGGCCCAAATTGGTGACAGTAATATCAACCCAGTCGGAATCAATTTTGCTAGCTGTGAGGGAAAATTCCCTATGCTTACATCTCAAGGTATACGGAAGATGTTCCACCTTGATCTTCTTCGGTCTAATTCCTTGCCATGAAGTTTCACCTGGTTGGCTTCTCTAAGAGGCCTCATCTGATGCCCCCGACATTTCTTGATTTCTGCAACAACTTCCTATATTAGATGAAAAAAACATCCAGGTTAGTCAATCATATGATCCCTTCTCCATCCCCCTAAGATAATATTTACTTAGTCAAACTTTTCCTTTATTGAAGGCGGAACCTTAGAAGTATTCAACATAAAAGATATTCCTTATCATGTGGCGAGGCCGTGATCAGAACTGGATAAGAACCAAAATAGGGTTGGAAGTGGGATTGGAATGGGATCCAGAACATAACTAATTATTAGTTCCCAAATTCAACTTCCTCTCCAGATCCGGTTCTGACTAAGAATAGGTATAAAGATACATCGTAGACGGGAGTGGAAAAAATTCAGGAAACAAAGAGTATTTGAAACAAGGTACAGTCATATGAATTTGTAAACCCTGGGTTACATGGGCTTAAAGTAAACCAAACATAACATAGTTTAATACTCCAACAACTCCTCCATACAAAAGGTCATTTACACCCTGTAAAAATGTCATATTGCAAAGGTTGGTGAGCAAAACCCTAGTTTGCTCAACACACTTTCTGAAAACTAGGGCATAACGAGAATCCAACATGGACAACACAAAATCGACATGGGAAGAACAAAATTAGGGCTTCATGACACACTTTCATCACCCAAGCAAAGAAACTGCTCAAAAATTTAAACCCTAGTTAAAACTAGAGCATGACAAAATGAACTGACCAAAAACGTGACACCAAAGATGGGGCAGAGAAAAAATTGAAATGGAACTTCACAAAGTTTGAAGTTTGATTCTGGGTCTAGATCTAGTCCTGACCAAAAAGCAAAGAAAAAAACAGAAGCACAAGGGAAGGACCAGAAAAAACACAAGACCCAACCCAAACAACAAAGAAAATAAGGAGAAAGGAAATGAGCAGAGACGAAGTCAAAACAAGAACACAATATGGAAACTTGAAATTTCATACTTGCATTCCAATCCTGGTTCTGCTTCTGTGAGAGAAAAAAAACAAAAACACACAAGGAAATGACCAACAAACAAGAGGATGAACCAACCCAAGTGTTTGTTGAAAACAACCAACAAAAGAAAAGGAGGAGAAACAGAAGAGAAGACAAAGTCAGAGTCGAAACGATATCTGAACTAGAAACCTTGAAAGAGTTCCATGTTTAGATTTGGTTCCGGACCTACCTCCAACAAAGCAAAAGATAGAGTTAGGAGAAAAACAAACAACTCCTAAGACCCAACCAAACAACCAAAGGAGAACAAAACAAAAGGAAAGGGGGACCCATTTTGTTCCAAAATAAAACAAAAATGGGGTGGTTATGTAAGGTATAACAAGTCCCATTTGGCCTATTTTCAATGTTTGAGCAAAAAAAACTGGGTTTTAAGTTCAAATTTATTTTATGTCGATCTTTGGGATCAAATTGATTGTCATTTTTATGGATTACCTATATAAACAAGCTTCCAAATCATTATTTCATCAAGCCTACATGTTATCAAATCAAGAAAGCAAGAGTTAAGCATTCCAAGACTTGACAAGATTGTGAAGAGAGAATTCAAGATCATTGCTAAGGAATTCAAGGGAAAAATTCATCATTTTTTGCAGCAATTCAAGATCCATCATCATGTCAAGGGTAATCAAGAATCAAGCATGTTATTGAGCTAGTGTTGTGATGTAGCATTGAAGATCCAAGATCAAGCATTATTCTACTCCTATTGTCAAGATCAAGAGATCTACATCCTTCATGGCCATTTCATGTTGAGTTGCTGACTTACAAGACATCAATCAAGGTATCATTGTTCATGTTTCATGTCCTATGTTCCATGTTTCATGTTCATCTTTCATTGTTTCATCATTTGGTTTAATTATCTACAAGGGGTTTGACCAAGTCAAACCTCCATTCACTAAAAATCAACTTTTTCTCCTTTTTACATGTGTGATTGTAGATTTAGGTGTCTTGGAGCTTGAAAGATCATTGAATATTAGGTTACAATCTTGTTGGAGTTGTCTCCCCATTTGTGAGGTCATAATCTTCATTAAAAGGTCATCTACAACCTCGAAATCAGGGTTTTAGATTTGAAAACCTGGAGAAGAAGATAGAGCATACTGAGAGGTGTAGATCAAAAATTTTAAGTTCCAGAAAGTCCAAACTAGACTCATTCACCACAAGTGGTGAATGAGTCCAATTGTAGGTGTTTTTCATAAATTCTTGTAGATTCAGATACCCTTTTGTCTAAAACCTACTCTTGTGCAAAAATCCAAAACTGGGATTGATTTTCCTAGAATGGTAAATGAGTCCCACTAGGTCAAAATGTTAGAATTCCAACATTTCGGGGCTCCTTCCAAATTTCTTTAGATTCCTAGGTACACACATTTTGTTCTGTACCTTTCTGTTTTGTTCTTCTTTCATTTGTAGGTCATTTAAACTAAGATTTACGCATATTAGGGTTTTACATTTCATCTTTCATTTCATTATCTTTTCCAAGTCTAAACTTGGTGGCGAACCCCTCTTCTAATCTGGAATCATACCCTAGGACAATCCCTTAGTAGATCTCTTACCTTTATTCCACTCTTAGGTTGAGATCTCTAGGGAATCCTTGAATGTTAGTTGGAGAAAAGTGATGTTCTATGTCAAAAACCATAAACCATCCATTTTCAACTAAACAGGAAGCCATATCTACATACACTATAAAGGAATTTCATGGAAGCCCCTAAGGGTTTCACAAGTAGATAGTGACCTGTTATAGGTTTCACTTCATGATGTCAAGTGACTCTTGTAGCTATGTTGCTAGGGTTTCTAGGTTGGGTTGCAAGGCTAGGTGCCTTGCAACACACACATCTACAACACACCTAGAACATGAGAGAAGATCCTTCAATGTTACGAAATAGAGCCAAAATAGTTCATGTCAGGTTCACCAAAATGTAGAGGAGGGGGACCAATTGCTCAGGACCCTAGGTCATGAGAGGGTCTAGAACAATCAATTGCCCTGATTAACCTCACACTAAAAGAATGTCTAAGATAATTTATATGTTTAAGAGGGTGAAAAGGAAGGACAATTGATCTGTCACTTTCCTTCTATCAACCCAAGAGCTTTGGAAACTAGGTGAGTAGATTCCTGAGTCTAGAATATAACCTATGTAGCTCTTTGCCAAGGGACTCTAATGTAGAAGATGGATGAAAGGTAGCTTATTAGCATCCTGATTAGGCACTGGAATCTATATGGACAAAGAGTACAAAGTACAATCTAAACATATAGATAATTAACTAAGAACCTAATTAATGAAGAATAATACGATGAGAGAAAGAAAAATGCAACTAAAAGACTAAAATAGCAAGAAGAATACTTTAACTTAAAAGATAGAAGTTGATGAAAAAAAAGGAGGTGAGGATCAAACTTACGATTGGTCTAGTCTCCTGCAAGCTCCACACAAACATGATACCTATATACAATATAATAGGGAAAAATGTTGGGGTTGTTTTGGGGCTTGTCGTAGTCAAACCCCCATTTTGGTGTTCCCACTTCCACAAACATCTAGAATAGCCATAAATAGAGAAATTATGATAAAGAGAAATGATAACAACAATATGCTACGTAAAATCAATACCACAATGCTAAATAAATAGATATTACCTCCCCAACAAGATTCCCTCAAGCATGTGGAGGGAGATGCGAGATCACAAGCTTGTAGATGCCAACATTTTCACAACAACGTGAGGAGTAAAACCAACAGAGTGTCAACTTGGAGCTTCAAAAATGGAGAAAGTGATGTGAAATGAGGTGTGGAATTCTCAAGTATGAAGAATTGTGAAGTGAGATTCAAAAAGTGAGAAGAAGATGAATTTCCTGAAGAAGATAGTATTTTGAAGGTGAAATGGAGGTCAAGAGATTCATTCAAGGTCGATCAAAGGGGTAGAGGCGTTATGCTTCATCACCAATGGAGAATTGTAACACCTTTGCAGATTCCACAGGTGGGAATCCTGTCAGGATGGCAGCGTGCCACATAGATGTTTGTGCCTCATGCTAGAGTCCCCAACAAAAATTCCCCCACCAACACTATAGATAGTGGCCAGGTAGATGGAAAGAAGATGGATGAGGTGGAATAACATCTTCTGGTTTGATTTTATAAGGTAAAGGGATGTAAATGGGGAATTTCAAGGGGTGCAAGTTGACTCCATTACACTGTGATCATATCAAGTTTAATAGATTCCTTCCTTATTGGAAGAGAAACTAATTTTTCTCTTTGCATTTATTCTTCCATAATTTCACCCCTAAAATTTTCATTTCTGAAATAGCATGTTAGTGCTATCAATTGTAAATCCCTTAAAAACATCAAGGGATTCCATTCTATATCCTCTAACACTATATAATTATGTAAATAATATTCACATAATTGATCATGTTCCCCTAGTGTGGCAACAACAAAAATATCTAAGAACTCAAATTTTTTTCTTATGGAAACTAGTTGGTTACTTATCAATCTACTGAACTAGAAACTTGAAAAATTTTCTTGTAAAAAAAAAGCATAGGTTCTAGCTAGGGGTCTGCATCTGACAATCTGGGTAGCTTTATCTTCTACCTTTGCCACTTTAACTGCTAACCTCTTTAATTCCATTTCCTTAGCCTCCAATATTCTAGTATGTTTTCCAATTATTTCTCCTTTTCCCTTTCTCTAGTTCTCTCTCTATTCAGAAAACTCCTTAGTAACCTTCCACAATTGATATTCTAGGGACAAGGTTTTATGATAAGCTAGAGTTTGTATAGTAGGGAGCCTCCTGTTTTCTACTACAATCTCTTTATTCCCTACTTTGACCAGGGTAAGCTATGCCAATAGGTATAACTTGGTCCCATGTCCATATGTTTGTAACTTTTCCTCCAACTCTTGTATCTTCATTTCCCTTTCTTTTTCCCTCTTCTCATAATTATGTACTAGTTCATCTAGCTTTTTGATCCTTTCTAAAGCTTCTTATAACTCTTTCCTGACATTTTTTTCTTCCAAAAACATTTCCTTATCCTTTAAAAACTGCTCATTTCCATCCCTTGTGTATTCAATAGCCTTACTATTAGGGCTAACTAGGGTCATCTTTCTTTTTTTATTGGTAACAAAAACATCCTTCGAATTTGACTTAGAGGTAGTGTTGGATGTTGTGGATATGGTTTCTGATATGTGGTTGTCATTGATGTCAACACTATTATCATTTTGTGCATTGAAGACTGTGTATGTCGAGTATATTGAGAAAATTGTAAAAGAAAGTATTTATGTGTTCCCAGTGGAACTATGCAAGTCAATAGGCATTGTGTTCTATACATTGAAGATTAGCTAGTGTGTATCTAAGGGTTTAATGTTGAATGTTTCTAGATCATCTACCAGAAGTTTCAAAGGTCTGCATGAAGTTTTGAGTATGTTGTGGTCTGATAGTGTGTTGCTAGTCTTTGCTAGTGTTCCTGAATGAAGTTTGTGTAATTATTGTTTTTTCAGTTGTTGTAGATGCTTCTCTATTTTTTCTTGGTGTTCTATGGTGTCCCTAGATCATTCTCTATCTTTTTGTTATGTCCACATTATTCATTGTGTTCGTGGTTGAAGATATTTGTGTGCAAGTTCAGTTTTTCTTGTTCCTAGCCAACATGTTGTTGGTAGTGTGTTGTGGATCTTTGAGGTGTAATTAATTGAAGTATTCTTGTGTTGTATATATTAATTTGGGTCTCCACTATGTTGTGGCCAACCTTGGTGGATACACATTAAAAGTTTATTTGTAAATTTGGGCTGACATTACAAATATATTTTATTTCTTTGGCCGATGAAGTGGTGATGAAATTTCATGTAGCGGATATTTAGGGGCAATTAGTTCATTGTTGAAGAATATTCTTCATATGATCTTATGTGTGTATGTGTGAATATCATTCGATTGTTGAGAAGAGTGTGAAGAAGAATGTGCAAAGTGTGAAGGAGTGTTGAGCTTAATTGGAACTATAATTAGGCTTGTGAAGAAGCTATTTTCTCAGTTCACAAATCTTAGATGGTTTTAATCCAAACCCTATTGTTGGACAGTGAGTCCTCTTTTGTAATTGAGTAGTGAGCTCTAGGAAGTGTGCCTGAATACATGTGCATTCCCCTTATTATTTATTTTTATACTTCTAGCAGAGTATAATCTTATGGACTAACATCCACCATGGTTTTTCCCCAACTAGGTTTCCATGCAAAAGATATTTATGTTCTTTGTATCTCTGATGTGTTGATTGTTTATGGTTAATTTCTTATTCATCATATATGAGATTAAGTTAAGATTAAGAAGAAGATTTTTAGTTTCTATTACAACTGATTCACCCCCCTCTCAGTTGTGTGTCCTTATTTCTCCAAAAATTGGTATAAGAGCAGGTTCCTCTAAAGAAAGTCTAATAACTTAAGGTGATCCAAGATGGAAACAACATTCAAGAAGGACAGTCCTAGATTTGATGGCTCTAACTATTCACTGTGGAAAGTTAGGATGCAATGTCACTTAATGTGTATTGGTGATGCTATCTGGAAGATTACTAAAAATCAATATGTCATTCCTCAGAATGGTCCCTCTACTATTGATGAGATCAAAGATGATGAAAGCAATATTAGGCTATTGAAGCTTTGGTGAGTTCCTTGATAGATTCAAAGATGGATAATGTGGTAGGTTTGAATACAACTCATGAAATGTGGACGAAACTAGAAAATTTGTATGAAGGAGATGCACAGGTGAAGATGGCTAAGCTACAAATCTTGAAAGGAAAGTATAAGAATCTGAAGATGGGTGAAGATGAAAATATCACCTCTTTTATGCAGAGAGTAAATGAGATAGTGATGGGTATTACATGTGCCAGTGGTTCTATGGATGAGGATGAAATTATGGCTAAAGTACTAATATTCTTGCCTACCTCCTACAAAATGAAGGTTCATACTATTAAAGAGTTTAGATCAATAAACAAGTTGACAAGAGATATGTTGATTGGGAAACTTGCTGCTTTTGAGATAAGTGAGTTTGGTGAATCCACACCAAAGACTGAATTTGCATTTAAGGCTACTGTGTCCGGAAGCAACATAAAAAGATATAGTCTAGGAGAGAGTTCTAGGAAGGTATCCAGGTATGATGACAAACTGAAATAGCTCAAAGATAAATAAAGAGAAGTAGAAGAACTGGAAGCACTGATTGCAAAGAAAGAAGGGAGAGGAAAAGGTAAGAATGAAGATGTATTACCTATTAAATGTTTTTCATGTAGTAAAATAGGTCATTTTGCATCAAGATGTCTTGAAAGAGTTCCTAGATATAAACCTAAGAATTCTAGATTCCCGAAGAGATGCTACTTTCCTGAAGAAGTAGTGGCTGATGAAGAATTTGATAAAGATAATAGAAAAGAAGACGATTGGGCTTTCATTGCTACCATTGAAAATAATCATGTGGCTACTGAATCCACTAAAGATGAAAAATCTCTTGCAGCTCAAGTTGAAGAAAAATATGACTGGGTCATTTATAGTGGATGCTCACATCATATGACTGGTGAAAAAAGAAAATTTGTGAGTCTGGAAGAGTATGATGGTGGAGTTGTAAGATTTGGAGATAACAATGCTAGTGTGATTTTTGGCAGAGGATCCATTTTCCTTGGTAATAAGGACAACACTAATGATGTCCTCTATGTTGAAGGTCTGAAGCACAATATTTTGAGTGTTGGAAATATGGTTTAGAAGGGATATGATCTACAGTTCAAGGACAAAATATGCAAGATATGTGGAAGTTCCAAAAACTTGATTGCAACAGGAAAACAAACACAAGGTAACATTTTTCATTTGAATACTACTAGTGGAAGTTGTTTGATTGCTCAAATAGATGAAAGCTAGTTGTGCCATAGGAGATTTTGTCATGTAAATTTTGACAACATTATCAAGATAAGTTCTACTCAAGTAGTAAGAAATCTACCTAGATTAGTGAAGCTTGCTAATGTAATCTGCAAGGAATGTCAGATAGGTAAACAAATCAGAGTCTCTTTCTAGAGCAAACATTTTCATTCAAATAATTTATTGGAACTACTACATACTGACCTTTGTGGTCCTTCAAGAGTCATAAGTATTCATGGAGAAAGGTATTTTATGCCAGTTATTGATGATTACTCTATAATGATTTGGGTTTCCTTTTTGAGAGAAAAATGTGAAGCTCTAGAGAAATTCAAATACTTCAAGGCTATGGTAGAAAATGAGAAAGGTTTGAAAATCAAGTTCCTGAGATCTGACAGAGGTGGTGAGTTCATTTATAAGGAATTCAACTCTTATTGTGAAGAACATGGAATTAAAAGACAACTATCTTCTCCCTGAACCCCTCAACAGAATGGAGTTGCAGAGAGAAAGAATAAAACAATTTTGGATGCTACCAAAACCATGATGATGGAAGAAAATGTGTCTCAGATGTACTAGAGTGAGGAGATAAGTACTGCTACGTATACCTTAAACTAAGTAAATGTGAATGGAAATTATTATAAGATCCCTTATGAGTTATGGTTTGGTCACAAGCCTACTATTAAGTATTTTAAGATCTTTGGAAGTAGGTGTTATATCAAGAGAGATGATGATATAGGAAAATTTGATGCTAGAAGTGATGAATGGATTTTCTTGGGTTACTCTACTAAGAGCAAGGCATATCGTTGCTATAATAAAAGACTAAGAAATATGGTTGAAAGTGAAAATATCAGAGTTGATGAGGACTCTATCAAATCATCTAGGTGATGCAAATGTGATTCAGATGAAGACAACACAAGTCAAGTAAAGAATACTCAAACACCAAATCTACATTAGATTATTCCATATATTTTTGTGAAGCAACCTCAATCTATTCCGGTGAATCAAATCAGTTAGGAAACTCAAACAAGTGCAGAGGCACAAATAAGTGGAAGTGTAGAAGAAAGATCTAAAGAATCAGAAGTCCAAGTAAGTCCCAAAACTCCAAGGTATGTAAAGATGAATCATTCTGAAAGACAAATCATAGGAGATAAGAGTAAAGGAGTGCAAACTAGAAGAAAAATTGTAGAATATTTTTTGATATCTAAGATTGAACCTAAGAGTGTCACTGAATCCTGTCAAGATGAACATTGGATGGAAGCTATGAAGGAAGAGCTAGAATAGATTGAAAAGAATTACACATGGCTACTGGTTCCTAGGCCTAAAGACAAAAATGTGATTGGTACTAAGTGGGTATTCAGAAACAAGCTAAATGAAGAAGGTGAAGTGGTTCGAAATAAAGCAAGACTGGTATGTAAAGGCTATTCTCAAATGGAAGGAATTGATTTTGAAGAAACCTTTGCCCCTATAGCTAGAATTGAAGCTATGAGATTATTTCTTTCTTATGCCGCATAGAAGAATTATAAATTCTATTTGATGTATGTAAAATCTTCATTTCTGAATGGAGAACTAGAAGAATAAGTGTACATTGAATAGTCAGATGGATTCCAATTAACAAATAAGGGAGATATGGTTTGTAGATTGAAGAAAGATCTATATGGACTTAAGCAAGCCCCTAGAGCCTGGTACACTAGGTTGGAAAAATATCTACTGAAGCTTGGATTCACAAAAGGCACTGCTGGTAGCAACTTATACTTCAAGTTAGATCATGATAAGGAATTGATTATAGAAGTTTTTATTGATGATATCATTTTTGGAGGAGATGATAATCTATGTATGAAGTTTGCTGATGAAATGAAGAGTGAATTTGAGTTGAGCATGATTGGTGAAATGAAGTTCTTTCTGGGATTACAAGTTACACAATTGGACCAAGGGATTTTCATATCTTAGTCCAAATATGTGAAAGAGCTACTAAATAATTTTGGAATGGATGAATCCAAACCTGTTGGTACTCCCATGGTAACCGAATGTAAGCCAACACCAAATGATGATTATCCAAAGGAAAATAAAACTTGGTATAGATCAATGATTGGTGTATTTCTCTACTTGACACAGACTAGACCAAATATTATGAATGCTATATTTATGGTTGCTAGATTTCAAGCTGATCCAAAGGAATCACATGTGACTGCTGTCAAAAGAATTTTTAGATATTTTAAAGGAACAACCAAATTTGGACTTTGGTATCCAAAGGATGAAGATCTCACTTTGTGTGCATACAATGATGTGGATTGGGCTAGAGATGTAGATGACAAAAAAAAGTACAGTGGTGGTGCTTTCTTCCTAGGGAAGAAGCTGATATCTTGGTTGAGCAAAAAGAAGAATTCAATTTCTCTATCCACTACTGAAGTAGAATACATTGCTATTGCAAATAATTGTACTCAAGTGATATGGATGAAATAGATGTTGAGAGATATCTGAGTGATATATGAAGAGCATCTTTCCATATACTATGATAATTCAAGTGCAATAAACATCTTAAGGAATCCAGTACTACACTCTAAGACTAAACATATTTCAATTAAGTTTCATTTCTTGAGGGAAAAGGTGAATGAGAAAGAAGTTAGACTAGAATATGTGCCTGCCAAAGAACAAATTGTAGATATATTTACTAAGCCATTACTAAAGGTTACTTTTGAGTATCTCAAAGGGATGCTAGGGGTAATCACCCCTCTTGATAAGAACTAAAGATGCATTTATTTGCATCAATTTGAGAGCTTCATTGCTATATTTTGATCCTGATTGATGTTTTCATGGTTGCTACTCAGGGGGAGTAGTCAGATGTGCAGATATGTGGTTCAGAGTGTGTGTTTGGAAAGGTCATGGTTACCTTTTCCATTTATGTCAAAGGGGGAGAAGCGCATTGTGAAAAATTCTTGTGGAGAGAAGGTCAGTTGAAAGGAGAAGTACAAAAGAAGTTAGTGTGTTGGGTTGATGGTATTTTTCACATCATGTGTTGCCATCAATGCAAAAGGGGGAGATTTTTGTATGTTGTGGATATGGTTGATGATATGTGGTTGTCATTGATGTCAACACTGTTAGCATTTGGTGCATTGAAGACTATAAATGTTGAGGATATTGAGAAAATTGTAAAAGAAAGTATTTGTGTTCCTAGTGGAACTATGTAGGTCAAGAAGGCATTGTGTTTTGTTCATTGAAGATTAGCTGATATGGATCTAAGGGTTTAATGTTGAATGTTTCTAGATCATCTACCAGAAGTTTCAGAGGTTTCCGTGAAGTTTTGAGTATGTTGTGGTCTGACAGTGTATTGCTAGTCTTTGTTAGTGTTCTTAAGTGAAGTTTGTGTAATTATTGTTTTCTTAGTTGTTACAGATGATTCTCTATTATTTCTTGGTGTTCTATGGTGTCTCTAGATAATTCTCTATCTTTGTGGTACATCCACATTATTTGGTGAGTTCATGGTTGAAAATCTTTGTGTGCATGTTCATTTTTTCTTGTTCCTGGATGACATGTTGTTGGTAGCATGTTGTGGATCTTCAAGGTGTAATTAATTAAAGTATTATTGCGTTGGAGATATTAATTTGGTTATCCACTATGTTGTGGTTGACCTTGGTGGATATGCATTAAAATTTTATTTGTAAATTTTGGCTGACATTAAAAATATATTTTATTTCTTTGGCCGACGAAGTGGTGATGAAATTTCATGTAGCGGATATTTAAGGGTGATTAGTTCATTGTTGAAGAAGATGCTTTGTATGCTCCTATGTGTGTATGTGCGAATATCTTTTGAGTGGTGAGTAGAGTGTGAAGAAGAATGTGTGAAGTGTGAAGGAGTGTTTAGCTTAATTGGAATTGTAATTAGGCTTGTGAAGAAGCTATTTTCTCAGTTCACAAATCTTGGATGGTTTTAATCCAAACTCATTCCCTTTTTTAATTGATAGTTCTAGGAAGGCCCGAATGTATGTGCATTTCCCTTATTATTTCTTTTTATACTTCCTTGTAGACTTCCACCATGGTTTTTCCAATAAGGTTTCCACGCAAAAAATCTGTGTTCTTTGTCTCTTTGATGTGTTGATTGTTTATGGTTAATTTCTTATTCATTAGATCTAAGATTAAGTTAAGATTAAGAAGAAGTGTTTTAGTTTCTGTTACAACTGATTCACCCCCCTCTTAGTTGTGTGTCCTTTTTTTTCCAACAGGTAGTAGATATATACCATTTTATCTTTGTAGGCACATATGCATTCTTAGATACATTATCTTTCAATTTTGAATTAGTACCTAATATTTTAACATCTTCTTTTTGCTCCTTATCCCTTGTTTCCTCTTTTGGATTCTCAATAGTCCCTCTCATGGCACCTTTCTTCCTCAAGTGGTCTGAACACCTTGGTGGAGTAGATTTTTTGTTCTTTCTATCCTTCTTTTTCTTTTATACCTTGGAAGGGGAAAAGGATGAACTACCTTTCATTTTCCTAGTCTTAGGTATCCTAAAGAAAGTTGGGGATTCTTTTCCTATAGGTTGGTTAGTTGTTGTATGTACTGATCCTTGCACACTTTTCTCCTTTGGTTCATCTCTATTGTGAGTAGGTGAACCAACAGGTGAAACATGGGGCATGTCTCTTAGGGATGCAATAGGTGAATCTAGGTTTCTATGAACTATTGGTTCCTTTAGAATGTGGTTAATATCTTTAAAAATTAGAAAAATCTCCCAAGAATCCTGTGGATGTTGAGCCCTAAGGATTCTTTTCACTAACAAGGTTACAAAGCACTTGTGTGACAAAGTTGAATAATTTATCTTCCTTTGATATTCAACTCCCATTGTTTTTAGCAAATTGTAAAAAAAATTAGGCACATTTACCAATCTATGGTGACAAAGATGAATTAGTGACTTAAAATTCATAGTGTATAGAAGGGATTGTCTCCCATCATAGGTGAGATATTTAATAATATAGGAAGTGTTGATGGGTGTTTTTGCACACCTTCTCAACATAGGCAGTACGTGGATGCACTACCTCTCTTGAAAGGAGACTTCCAACATCAAGTTGCTGAAAATCACCCCAAGGTCTCTCGAGTGTCAAGTCATGACTTGAATGGAATTTTGCAGTTGATATTTGATGTGATTTTTCTGGTAATCAAAGGGTAGACTTACGTAGCTAGATGCAAATTGGATCTTATGAATTGAAGTTCCTGGGATGGAAATTGATATGTATTTTGCTGCAGGTTCAAACAACAATCTAAAACTCCAGTGTTTTCTTAAGTTTTGGCTTTACAATGTACAATGAACCTTAACGTAGGTTATTTCTTAAAAAAAAAGGAAAAAGAGAAGGGAAGAGGAGAGTTTCCTAGATCTGCAACTAAATATGAACAATGATCATAGAGGTTCTATTGTGGACAACTTCCTTCAAAAAGGATTCCACTTAACCAAGAAACCTACAGTATCATGAAATATATTCTATCTTCCAAGGTCTACAGATATTTTACCATTCATCCACCATATACATGCATGAATAAAGATAAAGGTTTAAAGGAGCTTCAAGTTTTATCATAGACTAACTTTACACAGCCATTTACCAATAGTAAATAGCAAAAAGTATGGAATGGGAAGGCATCTACATAGCATAAATTTTCATAACCACAAAACAATATTACCAAATCTATCTAAGAGATCTAAAACCAACTAGAACAACAATGCAAATCTAACTAAAACATCTAAATATGGGAGATTGAATCATGAAACATAGAGAGAAACCCAAAAAATGCACCAAAGTCAATGTATTTTCATTAGAATTTCTACAGCATGTCATTACAACAACTCAACTCTCTCTTGAAAATGAGAGGAGACCCCCTATTTATAGTGTCCCAAAAGTAGAATGAATGTCAAAAATTAATTTGCATTGTGTGGCCATGATTCATTACAAGTTAGGCTTCTACCTACCCCACAATATTTTACAATTTAAAATATAACCTTGTCTTTATCCCTATTTCATCCTCTAGTGACAACACTGTAGCATTTTGTCTTTTTCTCATTTCCCTTTTGCTGTAGCTACTATGTCAAGAATTCTTCATTAATAATAGGGTTTCCCTCCTATTTCTTCAAAGATGCATACTCCATGAACTTCAGAATTATCAGTTGGAGTTTATCAACCTCCAAAATCTTGGATCGTAGAAATTGGTAACTCCACTCCTTGGAACTATCGGTAAGCTTTTCCCAGTCTTCGTCATACTTGGTAGTGTGGTCTCTAAATACCTCTAACTAGGTGAAGGCCCAGGTGGAAAAAATCATGAAATCGGTGGTGATCTCATCCAACATTCTATCCTCTATCTTATTCTGGAAATGGGGCTTTATCTTTTTTGGATCTATCTGTATGATAGGCATGTCATACCTTGTCATCAACTTCAAGTAATGGGTGCAATCTTCTCTAACTTCCTTAGCCCACTCGATGTATGGATCCACCTTTTTGAGAACCTTCTCTAACCTTTCCTTCTTGTTCTCAAATTATCACTTCCATACATCCATCAACCAACGATCATCCTTCTTGAATGTAAGCTCCTTTTCCCATGTCATGCTTGGTGGTTTGAGAATAGCCTCAATCTTTAGGTAGGTGGATTCATATATCATCAGGAAGTTAGTGCAAAGTTTTCTTGTACCCTCAAGAGACTATTTAAGATCTAAGAAATTTTTTGCTATCCTAATAGCATGGGTGATGCCCATGTTTCCAGTATACAAGACCTATCAGAACCAACTTTTCATGGTCTTATCCAAGTTCTTTCTCCTTTCGATCTTGTGTATTTTCTCTTTTGACAACAATTGAGGCAAGGACGAGGACGTGGTAGGAATTTCATCCATTGAAGACTATTGTTGGATGTAAGTTGTCGAATCATCTACTTGTTCCTTAAGTTCCTCTTTTGAAGTCTTATCTTGCTGTATGAGATGCACTACTGTAGCAATAGACTCTTGAAGGTGTTCTACTTTATGTTCTCTGGTAGTTGTTCCTAAGTCAATAGTAGAAACATTATAGCTTATTCCTTCTTCTCCTACTATTGGTGTGGCTACTTGTATAGTCCTTGACCCAGAGGCATCCATCATCACCCTTGATTTGACCTTGGGCTTCTTATCCTTCTTGGTAGTGATCTGTGCTCAGGCTAGGATAGCCTCCAATCTTGCTCTTCGATCTCTTGGGGTGGGATCCTTCTTCTCAAGTAGTTTTTCTAGCCATTCAAGCATCTAAGACTTTTCTTTAGGAAATTTATTGTCATTATTTTCTTCTTCCCTTATGACTTCAATTTCCTCATCTTTAGAAGCCTCCTTCTCCACCCTAGTGTCTTCCCCTTCTTCATCAGAGTCTCAGGTGAATGTTATGCACTTGATTGGGGATTTGGTGGGTAGGCATTCTTTGGGGCCTTCTTCCCTCTCAACCTCATATTCCTTCTTTCCATCCTACTCATATTCATGCCCATGCTCCTTAGGATGCTCAATTTTGAGGCTTTTATCAGTTTGAACCTCACCTTTAGGTTTGTCTTCTTCTACATTCACTTCTTCTCTATGAGGAGGTGACACATATTCTTGTTGTTCCCTTGTAGGAAGTTTCACATTTTCTTCTACCTTGTCATCCTCTTTCCCTTCTTCTTTTGGAGGCAACCTTTCTACCTCCTCTCCAATGTCCTTCAATTATCAGGCCATTTCCTCCTCGAAATAACCATCAAACATTTTTATAATTTTAGTATCGGGATCTCCTTCATTGCCACTTTCAGAAGATCTTGTTTCCTCTTCCTCATGAACTACCTTGTCAATTTGTTAGTGCTCATATTCTGGATGTTCATGGTACTTATCCACTTCCTCCTCCAATTCCTTAGTAGCATGTCATTCCTATTCCTCAAATATTTCCATTGTAGCCCTCATCTTAGGTGGTTCTATTGGAGGCTTTAAAACAAGAACGACAACAAGAACCTGTGCTAGGGCAACTTGGATGGTAGGATTTTATAATACCTTAGAAATCTTGGAAGGGAAATTCTTCATATGCTGTGAAAATTCCTCCAGAAGTGTGAGCGTTGGCATTGGTATGGTTGCCGCTGTTAGCTGAAGCAATGTGGTGGGAGACATGGAGGTGGAGGAAAGTGGAGAAGTTGTGGTCAAAGAAGAATAAACCATCACAATTTTCCCAACTAGTGGAGAAGAGAAAAAGGTGAAATGAGATGTCCACCGCAGGTGGGGAAGAAGCAACTATAGCCTGCGAGATGGATGGAAGGGTAGCAGTAGCGGAGGAAACTGATAGGGATGTAGGTAGATCAACCTCCATATATTCTCCCTTGTGGAGTAGATCTTCTTGTATACTAGGCACCATAGTGGTGTCGCTCGAACCCTTATGTCTCTTGGAGGAATCACCCTTCGAGGCCTTTCTAGCATACACCTTTGGGTTAGGTTGCTATTCCTCAGTCTCTTTCCTTTTCTTCGATCTCTTGAGCGGTTGGGACTTAGATGTCTCTCCTATTGAGGTTGTAGCAGCGACATCATCTGTTGCACTAGGATCACTTTTGAGCCCTTCATATGTTAGGACAACCCCTTTTTGCTTCAATCAGGCTACCTACCCATTGACCAATTCCTTGGTGTGAGCCTCAATAGGCTTGGTTATAATATCAAGGTCATCAACATCTTGTTCATCCCAATCTATTGCTGGCATTGGCAAGTTGGTGACCGCATTGTACCTGGGATCCATTATGGTGCTTTCATCTTCTTCTACTTGATCAGGTATAGGAAACAAATTCACTCTTTTCACAAAGTACGTGGTCATTCGCATGTAGTGCCTTGCCCACACCTTATCATCTTTGCAATTTTCCTAGAAATCTTCAACATGATGCAGGTGGGTGTACTCTGGTCCAAGTTCCTTTCTTATATGACCATACGGGTCCATCCATGGGTGAGCAGTGTGAAGGCGAAAATGATACTCAACTAGATCCTTCTTTGAATTTCCCATGCACTGAGAGGTTTGCAGCTTGTACATCCCTTGGCCAAAAGAAAGGGGATAAGGGATCCTTTCCAAATGCTCGTTGCTGAGAATAGAATGTACATGTCGTAGCTTCCGGGAGAGTTCTAACAATATGATCCAGTCATTGGGGTATCGGGGCAACTTATTCGGCCTCTTTGTGTAACCTTGGGCACAAATGTATGTGAATTTAGGGTATTGAATAAACAAGGTGTACTATTTTAGGAATGCTAGAGCACTGTGAGAAACCCTCATTTCAAAATCCCTTCCAAGAAGTCTGATGATGTGACCCACGAAGGCATCATTCACTCTACAATACTCCTTAAAATTCCTGAACTAGAGCTGGGGGTATTTATCATAAAATTTTAGCTTTCTCCAAGATTCCTCATCAGGTGCCCTAAATAGTCTGTTGTATTGCCTCTACTCAGCCAGTGAGTAAACAAGGTAGGAGGTCATGTAGAATTTAGAGGTCCTCTTGAAATTCATAAACTGTTCTTGGAAGCAGTCACTTATTATTCCCCCCAGTAGAATGAGGTGTTTGTGATGACATCCTCCTTTCCTCAGAGAATTTTCTCTAAAAATTATACCATCCACTCTTGAAAGTATGCTATAGTGGGAAGGACCATTACTCTGCTTAGCATGGTCACTAGGTCATGGTAATCCTTGTGGAAATCACTGCGAAAGAGCTCTTGAGGAACCTTCGCAGTGCTGCCCCTTTTATCTTTGAGCTAGTATTGGTTTATGAGTTTCTTACAACCACCTAGGACCTCATCCCACATTGCTTTACATTCTTTTATGGTTGGAAGATCCATTGTCTGAAAGGTAGGGATGTAGAAGGTCTTCATTATTGCTTCGCCCGACATATCAGTAAGAATGTTTCCATCTCTATCAACTATTGTTCAAGTCTCTGATTGATATGCCTACCAGCAAGCCATGACCAATTTAGGAGTGACAAGGGATAGAGGAAATCCTATAGCCTTAGCAATTCCACTGCTTCTGATCAATCTTGCACTTTCTTTCCTTAGATTGATTCTAATTCTTTGTTTAAATTCATCAATATCGACATGACCGATATTGGTATATGTGACCTCATTCTAGTCTATTACGACCTTTGAGTGCAAAGGCTTCCCTTGGAACTGGAACTTCATTTGGTCCTTATCCTCTTTCCCTTGAGGAACTCTACCTAATTTCTTCCCTTTGTCCTTCTCTATGGCTACCCCCAAGGATCCTACACCCAATTTCATATATTCTACAAACAAAGGCATGGTGAGCACAATCAATCATGAAGGCACAAATGTTAGCCAAAATCTCATGGACGAGGCTAATTTAGACAATGTACCATTCCATAAACCAATCATTTTCTTCAAGATGTCATTAGTAGTTTGTTGAAGGGAAATTGGACAACATAGGCCTAGGGGGTCAGACTTCCCTACCAGGAATGTTGTTTTGAAGGGAAAACATGGTAGGGAAATCCATGTGATCTCTCTTGATCTTAGATTTTGATGGTTTGAAAGGTTCATGTAGGAGAGGGATAAATTTAAGCATGTGGGTCGAGATTGGTTTTAAAATTGAAGATAATTTGGATCCTTAATGGAGCATCCAGAGGTGCAAGGAGGGAAAGTTGTTGGGGTTTTTTTGTTTAGAACAACTCTAGTGGAACAGAATTATGAGGACAGAGTTCCAAAATCTAGGACCTGGGAGACATAAAGGAGGTTGGTGTAACCTCTTAATCTTTTAAGTGTTTAGGTCTCAAGGGTCAGGAAGTCATCAGAGGACGACCGTTTGGAGTGGCGGACGCCGAGCGAAGGTCTGGGAATGAAGTTCCGATGAACCAGACCAAACATCATGTTTGGCTTCATGATTTATTTTTAAGTTTTCCTAGCAATTAGAGGGGTAGGTCTCAAAGGTTAGAAGGGAAGATTGGATTTTCCCCTTGGATCGGCCGAGATGAGATGAAATCCCAATGGTGGAGTAGGCCCGACGAAGGAAAAAGTCCCCTAGTTTCATTGTCTATCTTTTTCGCAGCAAAAGGAAAATCGGGACCTAGAGGGCGGAAAGTGGTCGCCTAATGACCATTTGAAAATGGAGAAGTCATTACTGAGGTCCGTGGACAAAACTCCACGAACCAGGACTCAAAGGTACAAGGGAACATTTTACTTTGTTTGCTTAACTCGTGCGGTAAAGGTCAAGACAGACTCCAAGGCTCAGGTGGATGGGGCTGATTCACCATTTGAAAAGGTGACAACGATGTGGCATCTAGGGGATGGAATCCCATAGGAGTGGGGGATTTTGACATTTCAAATTTGTTTTTCCTTAATGACGATCCACCGAAGGAGATTCGGGGTTGCGGGCCCAAGGAGGCATCCTGCCATTTGAATGTTTGCTTTGGAAGTTTTCTAAGTGACAATGGGGAGGCTTAGGTCTCAAGGGAATGAATGCTCTACATGAAGAATGGTGCTGAGACAGTAAAGTTCTAGACTTGGTTTACATGATTTTCTGGAGGTTTTCTGGAAATTCTACCACATGGTTTTTTTAGGTTTGGCCTTCCTCTATCAAATGAATGTAATTTTATCCCCATTCATTAATTTTTTTGACACAAATTCATCAAAAATCACTAAGGGTAGACGGTGAACTCACCTCAAGATCTCGGTGAAGATGGCAACTGAATCCTTGAGGAATCGACAAATTAAAGCAATGGGTGAGAGGGCGGCTAGCGACAAAGGAACTTGACCTCTTGGAACTTGCTTTGAACTCCTCTGGCTATCTTGACATTGTGAAAATGATAGGCCAGGCTAGATATTTATACCCTTAATCAAAATTTAATATGCCCATTAATGCAAGTACGACAGACAAAAGGGTAGGTGAGTTTAAATCCCCGGACGATGGCAGGAGGTCCAGGACCCAGAGGCTAAATTGACGCTAGTAGATGACCGCTAAAAAAGTAATTTTGGAAACTATTGGTGAAAGGGAGTCCAGGGTTTGATGGTAAGAATGTTAGAGTAGGTTGGCCTTCTCACAGGGAAAAATCACCACAAAGATATGGGTAGAGAAGTCTGAAAGAGCGGGCTTGACGAGGGCAAAGGAAGTCTATTTTGCAACGCAAGTCATGAGGACAGTGATCTAGAAGCTGGGTCATGAGACACAAGAAGGTGAAGGCTTTCAGCCATTTTGGGACAACAAACACACAACGAAAAACCTAGAGAGTGAAATCTGTCAGGTTGGACCTAGGAGGTCCCAAGGCCATTGGTAGAGGAAAATTGCCAAAGGAACTCCGTAAAGACCCATGACTTAGAAAATTTGGGGGGGATGAAAACATGGTCAACTTAAGGCAAGACATTAGAGGCACACTAACCATTTATGACATTAAAATTGGGGCATGCAAAATGAGGAAACGAAAAAATGACCCAGCAAGGTGAAGAAAAGATAGGGTCCCTATTTCGAACAAGGCATGTGAGCTAAGGGCACAACAGGAAGCACAAGAGATCCATATCCAGGGAAGTGACAATATTTTTGTACCTTGTGATGATGAGTCAAGTTTATATCCTACCTCCCTAAACTCATCCCTAGATGCTACTAAATTTTCTCTCACAGGGAATTCGTCTCCATGCCTCAATAGACTAGACACTTCTAGAATTGCAGCTTTTGAGGTGTCCAATTTCAATCCCTTTATAGTGGCTTCATCAAGTTGCAATGTGGCTACAAATTTCCTTGTAATGTCTTCATTAAACCCTGTCAATTTTAGGATGTAGTCCAACCATCCCACCCTTTTAAAAAATGGGCAGAACTAACCCATCCTCTAATATTTGTGTGTGTGCTAATGGATCCCTTTTGACTATATCACCTCCCATGGTGATAATATCCTATCTCTACTTCAAGCCTTTGAAAATTCATCTAAAAAATTTATTCAACCACCCTCAAACCCTCTCTATTCTACTACACTTGCATGCACTTTTTCACTATAACTACAACTATTACATCCCTTTCCTTCTCTATTCAGCTTAACTTCAACTTGAATTGGCTTAAATTGGCTTAGAATCAAGGGAATTGATAGGTAAAAGGTTGTTGGTGTAGAAATGTATGAAGGTAAAAAGGGCTCATATGGTTTTTCTATGTTTGAATTTTGGTGGCGAAAAACTAAATTTTGAGATATATAATATGCCCCCCCAACTTGAAATCTTAAAGTGACCTCACTTCAATACATGTGCAAATGCAAAGGGAATGATTAAATGATATGGGAAAAATATTAATAAGTATAAATCATGCTAAATTTAAATTCAGGTACATTATAATAATATTGAAGATCCATGTTAATTATGGAAGTTAATATGTGTACTTGTCGAATGTGATGTATATAACTCTGTGCATGTGGAGCTGGTTGAAGAGTGTTTGTAGCATGAGTGTGATTTGACATTAATTAATTGTAATGTGAGATTTAAAATGAAAGGATGACATGTGAAAATTGAAATGTTGTGGAATGTATGGGATATAAGTTATGAAATGACTTCCCAATTGCATGAAAAATTGTGATAGGATGATGTGGAGTGGAGTGATGGAACTACATGTGATGATATGACAATTTAAGGCTCCATGTGCAAAAAAGTGGAGTGAATGTGGAGAATTTGCAATAAATTTGGTGAAATTTTTTGAATTCTCTGACAGATAGTGGTTGTGGGTACCTTCTTCAACAGGTCTTGAACTAAAGTTTTTTCGTGATGTTATAGGTCCCTACTACATAGTGAAATATTATTCAAGAATATTTTTTATTATGGAACATTTTTTGTGTGTACATGAAGTAAAATAAGAATACCTGAGTGACCTTAGGAGGTGAGTTGTGTATCTCATCTACTGAGCCACTATGAGAATCGGTAGTATCTACTACTAAGTTGTTATCTTGTGATAGATTGTCTATATTTGAATTGTTGTGACCATATATATGCATTAAAGAAAGAAAAAATCATCTTTCTAAGTGGTCTGCTTATATATATTTAATTTGTTTCTATTCACCAATAATGTGAATCTAACTGCATCTATAGTTTGTAACTTGACTACTCCACTGGGGAATACCTGTTGAATTTCATAAGTTCCTAACTATCTAGATTGTAGTTTAACTTTGTGTTCTTTTTATCTAGAATCATATAGTAAAGCCCAGTCACCTACAATGAATTACTTAGCCTTGATAAATTAATCATTTCATTTAGTCCTCTATTTTTGAATTATTTTTATATAATGCATGGCCTCCATTATAATATCATCCAATCCATTTAGAATTTTTAGCCATTCCTTCTATGATACTATCAAATCCATTCCTAAGTCTACTACTATCCTATGTGTCTTGTACTCAAACTCTATTGGTAGAACTATTGTTTTCCCATAGAATAGTTCATAAGGTGTGAAACTTTTAGTTGTTTTCCATGTTGTTTTGTAGGCCCATAGTGCTTCAGGTAATCTTGATGCCCAATCCTTCTTGTGAATTTGCACTATCTTGGTTAGAATATTCTAAATCTCTCTATTTGTAACCTCTACTTTCCCATTGGCTTGGCGATGATAAGGTGTTGATTTTCTATGTCTTATTGAATATTATTTAACCAATTGATAAATGAGGTTAGAAGTAAATTGGGGACCCTGATTAGTGATAATTTCTCTAGGTACTCCATACCTAGTAAAGATGTCTTCATACAAGAACTTAGATGCATTCCCATCTCTTGCAAACAGTAATGCCTTGACTTCAACCCATTTTTTTAGATAGTCTATACAAACCAAAATATATTCTTTGTTATTAGAGGATGGTGAAATTGGACCAATGAAGTCAAGCCCCCATTTTTAAAATGGAGCTAATGCTATTTGTAGTTATAAGGGAATTTTATTTTTCTTAGTTGGTTTTCCCATTCTTTGACATTTGTCACAACTCCTGGTATACTTCACTGAATCCTTATTGAGAGTTGGACAATAGTAGCCTATTGTCAAGATTTTAAATGTTGTCCTTTTGGATGCAAAGTGACCCCCACAGGGCTCATCATGAAAAGCTTTTCAAATGTTAAAGACCTCATCTTCTCTAATACATCTTCTCATGATATTTTTTGGATGAATTGTGTAAATAAGTAACCAACTACCCAAGAATATGGAAAGATTTTATGCCCCAACTACCTCTTTTCTCTGGAAGAGAAATATGATGGTATCTACCTTGCTACTAAGTAATTTTCAATATAAAAAACCATGGTGTTTGGACAGTAAGAGAAAAAAATGATCATTTGGAAAAGAGTCATCCACAACACCTTCTTCTATTTGTGTAGGCAATCTTGACAAAAAATCTGCCACCACGTTAGCTTTCCCTAGCTTATCCACTATTGTTATATCAAAATCCTATAGCAAGACCAGCCATTTGACTAGTCTCCCCCAACTATAGGTTTGTTCGTCAAGTATCTTATGGTTGTATGATTTGTGTGGATAAAGACTTGATAACCAGTGATATAATGCCTAAACTTGTTGATAGTATAAACAATTTCCAACATCTCTTTCTTTGTAATAGTGTAGTTAAGTTTAGCTCCTTGTAATTTTTTGTTGATATAGTAGATGGCATATTCCTTGTTACCTTATTTTTTCCCAAGATTGCTCCTATAGAAAAATCTGAAGCATAAATGTGTATATGGAAAGGCAATGTCTAGTTTGGCCCTCTTAAGATAGGTACTTGTGTCAAAGTTGTCTTAATTACTTTAAAGGAATGTTGGCATTCTACAATCCATTAAAATTCTATGTCTTTGATGAGTAGGAAAAATAAGAGTGTTGCAATTTTATTGAAATATTGGATGAATGTCCTATAATATCCTACATGTCTTAAAAATCTCTTGACATCTTTTTTCTTCTGTGGCACAAGAAGTATAGAGATGATCTCAATCTTGTTGGGATCCACCTAAATTCCTTCACTTGAGATAAAGGATCCTAGAACAATCCCTTGAGTCATCATCATGAAACATTTCTCATGACTCAATGATAGGTTATATTCTTTACATCTTTTGAAAACCTTTTCTAGATTGGTGAGTGCATCTTCATAGGTGTCTCCATAGCTAGTGAAGTCATCCATGTAGATTTCCATGGAATCATGAGCATAGTCTGAAAAGATACTGAGCATTGTCCTTTGGAAAGTGGTTGGGGCATTACATAGTCCAAAGGGAAGAACAAAATAGGCATAGGTACCCCAAGGTCATGTAAATATAGTCTTATCCTGGTCCTTTGGAGCTATCTTTATTTGGTTATAGCCACTAAATCCATCTAGGAAAGAGAAGTACTTTTTCCCTGCTAAGGAATCAAGCAATTGGTCAATGAAAGGTAAGGGGAAGTAATCTTTTCTAGTTGTATTCAGCTCCCTATGGTCCACAAATACCCTCCATTTTCCTCCTTTCTTAGGAAAAATGACTAATGGTGACACCCATTGACTATCAATATTGGGATAAATGAAGCATGCATTTAGTAGCTTTTGCAACTCAGTCTTAACTATTTCTCTTAAGGTGGGGTTCATTCTCCTTTGGGGCTGTCTAATTGGCTTGAAACCATAATTTATGTAGATCCTATGCATGCAAAGTTCTAGATCAATCCCTTTCATATCATGGTGTCCCATCCAAAGGTTGTTGCATGTGCCTATAACATAGTGTTTGGGGAATTCTACTTGGAAAGAATTCCCATGTTTTGGATTCTAATTGCATAGATGATAGATCAAGCCCACTAATATTGGGAACACATTGTTGTGGAAAAAGAGAATGGAATAGTTGGGTTACCTCTTCTGATGAATTTGTAGGTATAAAATTTTGTAGTGGATACTACAAACATGAAAGACAATTATTCTATATGATATGGTCAACTAATTCATCCTCATCTTTGGTTCCTAATAGGGGGTTGTGTTCTATTGTCATAAGAGTTTGCGGGGAATAGTGGTCTTCTTCATCCAAGGTAGGCCATATTGTCTACTCTAGGTTTTTATGAGGTTTGATTGGTGGATAGAGAACCAATTTCTTGGTCACAGCCCCATTTGATATTATCATGTTCTTAGGCCTACATGCTATGAATGCATTAGCTATAGCTAATTGTAGACACCTAAAAATGACCTAGACCTACAAGCTTCATTTTTACCACCTTCGTCCTAGCATAATTATGACATTTAATTATGTCTTTGGTCCACATTCGACTATTGATTAAATAATTCATAATTATTTGATTAATTCATGTCCTTTTATTCCTCATGATTATTAAATAAATAAATTTTATTTATTTATTAAATATGTCATTAATTATCTAAGTCTTTCCCTAATTAAATAAATTCCTAAATTTATTTAATTACCCTTCTTCAGTCATTTCTTCCTGATTATTAAATAAATAAGTTTTATTTATTTATTTAATATGTAACTAATTGTTTTAATTAAATGAATTGATTATTTATTTAATTAATTAATCTTATTTGCTAAATTAAATAATTATCTTTAATTATTTAATTGTCAAAATTAATATTCTTCTCATTTTAAATAAATCAATTATTTAAAATGTCATCACGATCTTAACTGTCAATCTATTTTGGTAAATAATTTGAAAA